>PVKS010004657.1:0-91264 GCA_004027875.1 Aplodontia rufa
CAGGAGAATTCATCCTTTGTTGGTGGCACCATTACTGGTGTTGAAGACCCACAGCAGAATCAGGCATGTCTTCTCTCACAGTCTCCTGGTTTTCTGACACTTTCTTAATTTCCTCCTGGGTAACACACAATTCCACCATCATCTTCCTTCTTCAGCCAGCCAGCAGCTTGCCCTGACCTCTGACCCCTGCAGCAAACCTGCGGACGAAGTCCCACATAGACATTTAATATGCCATGGTCAAGTTCTCTGTCTCTACCAGGTCTTAGCAGCACATCAGAAGTTATTTTCTTTTTTTAGCCCACCAAGTTAATTTGTGTTTATGTTCTTTCTTTAAAGGATACCACTGGGGCTGGAGCCATGGTTTAACAGTTACTGCGCTTGCCTGGCATGTGCGAGGACAGGAGTTAGAACCCCAGCACCACGTACACAATGAAGCTAGGAAGCAGTGAAAGCCACATGAAAAACTTCATAAAAAATTGATTCTCTCTCACTCTCCCTCTCTCTCTTTTTCTTTTAAAGATACCATTGGGGGCTGAAGCAGTGCCTCAAAGGTTTCGGTGCTTGCCTCACATGCTCAGAGACACAGGTTCATATACACGCAATGAAGTGTCTGAGCAAAGAAGGCCAAATGAAAAACTAAATAAAAATTGATTCTCTCTTTCTCTCTCTTTCCCTCTCACTGTCCCTCTCTTAAAAAAAAATACCATTGATTTTTTAAATTTTTCATTAAGAAGCTGAGTTATTATACAATCATAAATGCCTATAAAGTAACAACATGATATGCATTTGTTGTTAAACCAGAATCACCCACACATTGCATTCACCCCAATCTCTTGATTCTTCTATATTTTCCCTACAAGCGATATAAATGTTTAGATTTTGAATTTTTCAGAATTAATGATTGCATAAGTATTATTTGTATTCTCAGGGGGTAAAGATTATGCTACACTGTTGATTGTCCCCCTAGATCCCTCCCTATCCTCCCTCCCTCTCCCCACTGCCCAGTGTCTCCCCAGAAGTTCTTTTCAGAAGATGTATAATTCTTCGCTGCAGATGGCATGGTCTTATTCCAAAACATTATCTATAGGTCGGGGTTGTGCTTCTCCTATTGAGGTTTGCACATGGTGTCTTCCTTGGTCCTTTTTATGCTGTTATAACAGAATAGCACAAGCCATGTAAGCCATAACTAATAGGTATTTGTTCTCACATTTTGGAAGCTGAGAAATGCAAGATCAGTGTACCAACAGATTAAAGCTTCTCTGCTTTCAACACAACATCTTGAATATTGCATCCTCCAGAGGGAAGAACACTGTCACCCATAATGAACGAGCAGGAGAGAGGGAGAATCCACTCCCACAAATCAGTTTTAGAGCAGCATCAATACAATCATGAAAGCAGGACTGTTATAACTTAACCACCTTCCACTAGACCTACCTGCCAAGGGATTGTTTCCTACATAAATAAATTGGAGAAAACATTCAAACCATAGGTATGTCTTTTCTTACTACATATATATCTAATCATATAGGGTCTACCAAATCATATGACTGAAGATGCAGAGCTTCTGGAATTATACTCTGGACCTGCTGAAAAGGCTTTTCTGCTCTGGGCCCCACTCAAATTGACCAACTTTTTGTTACCAATATGTGATTCACAGCAATATTCTCAGGTATGTAGCATGCCACCTCTATAAATTAAAAGGTATTCAAGACATTGCCCTTCCTCTTAGAGGTGGGAGATACAAAATGCAATCATTTTTTCATTACCTTGGAAGGGACACTGCATCATGCCCCAGACTCCGGACTCCTAAAAAGTTCAATAATATGGTATGCCCCTAAACCCTCATAGTGTTTATTGCCATCCACCCTTTAGGGTAACTGCTTCTTATTATGACTGTCAATACATTTGCCACTGATACATGACATGCCGTAAATTAACCAGATATTGCTAATGTTGTGAACCATATGATGTTCTGTGGAATTCGTAGATGATCAAGGGTTATACCAGAGGATAGAGAGTTGATTAGCACAGTCCTGGAACTAGACCATAAATTTATACTGTTTTCCTTCCTTATCCCAGGAATGAAAAAGTTCACATTCACCAGATCAATGACCACATTCATATTCCTGAGGCTGTTTATCTGCAGTAGCAAAGGCATCACAGCTGATATTGTGGCTGCAATCAGGGCCACTAGTGAAGTGTCAGGTAATTCATTAAAATCTTTTCATGATCTATCTGATCTTTGTAGACACCAGGATGAAAAATTAAGTGAGGATATGAGGGACCTCTCTAAGGTCCACTACTGGACCTTCTTAGAGAGGCAATAATCTCTGCTGTTTCTCTTAGATTCAAGACTGTTTTTAATATACTATCTAATCTAGAAGCTTCTACATAGCCTGTATTGCTATGATAGAGTTCTCATTCACAGGGCAAGGAGCAATTCCACGATTGTATATATACTCCAATTGTATATCACAGAGCTGTTTTGTTATTTGACATTCGTTCTAATAAGGGGAGCTCTGGTGAGACTTTTAGTCCTTTAGTATCAAGGTCACCTCGGAACCTCTGTCCAAAATGCACATATGTCCCTTTCTTCAGTATACAGTATGCATGAGTACATGGCTACCAATTACTTTGAGGAAGGACTGAGAAACCACTTGCTGTAATATTGTAGTCTTTCTCCTGAAAGCCTGACCTTTCCTTCAATCTAATGTATCCAGTCTGAAACCTGACTCATGGCCAGAAGATGGGCAAGGGATCAAGATATTTTATTGGAGCAGTTTCCCTACCTCATGATAATTTCATTTTTGATTTATTGTTGTATAAATTGAGCAACACCTTTGATGACTGCCCAAATATCTTGCTCCAAGGAACACTGTGTTTTTATTCATCATATCTATAGCTTTCTGCAGGTCAACTCCCTCTATTTGCCAGTCTGATCTTGTTCATTACAATAACTGCACCCGTCTTGTTTCTGATGGTTTAATGCTACCACCTGGCCTTTATTATTGGGTGTTCTACCATCTGCATTGCTACCAGTGAGTATTGTACTAATATAGCATCCTCTACTACCCATTTTGCCTTACAAAGGACAGCCACATTGACTTCTGCTTGATGCTGGCACCCTCTCACCATTACATGCCATGAAGCTTTAGTGGCATTCTGCATCCAACGATTCAGAAATAAAGGAGTGTACAAAATACAGTTCCCCTTCCAAAAATTTGGACAATTGTGAAGGGTATTTTTGGGGGGGGGGTATTCTGGAGGAATCCATGTAGTCAGTCTGCATAATTTCATCCTAAGTTTCAAAACAACAGTGAATTTACTGTGGAGAACTAATTCCTGCTTAAAACCACAAATTTTCACATGCAAAAAGTTCATTCTTTAAAAAATAGCCTTCTGTTTTCATCCTGGGTTGGGAGAGAGGTAAATGCTGTTGTTGCTACTGGTCAATATCTATGTATAGGAGAATCCTAATATTTTAGAAGATTTTTATACTTACTACTGAACTATCCTATATAAAAGTTTTGCCAATTTATTACACAATTTTATCACACTTTTGAAAGCTCAAATTATTATTGTTTCAAAAATATTTGCCAGTTTTGTAAGAAAAGAGCTCACAGTTTTTAAACCTAAAGGAAGACTAAGGGAGGAAGACAATCTCTGAAAATCACAACATTGCTTTTTTTTTTTTTATTCACCTTTACATTCCAGAGAGGTCATTGTTAAAAAGAAAAAAAATACAGATTTTATTGCTATGCCATTTTTAAAATATTCACTCTTAACTTTTTACAGTCATTAAAGAATAATTTAATTCTTTACTTTTTTTCTCTTCAAACTTAATTTCTAATAATTTATGTTTCACATCTGAAATCCTCAACTTTAAATATATGTTTAGGCTGCAGTATGAGCTACGTCTATTTGCCCAAAATAACACACAGACCCTAAACCATGCAATCAGATAATGTTAAGAAATTACTATGCAATCACACTGTAAATACAAAAACTATTTCTGAATCTGAAAGTATTTGACCTAACAAAAGACTGACACACTCGTGTGTTCCATCATGACACTGCAGAGCTTTCTCTGGCAAGCCTGAGTAATGATTTCCTCACTTTCAGTCAGCAGTCAGCCTATCCTGCCCGCAGACAGGTCTTGCACTCTTCCGATTGGCCAAGAAGAGAGTGATGGATGGCAGCAGCTGCCACCCTCAGTCAATCCCGGGCTCCACCTTCAGCTTAAAAAGATCTTTTGACTGCAAAGCATCAGACACCACTCAGCTGTTCAGAAGAGCCCATGGCCAGTGCTGGCATCTTGTGCACTTACACATGAACTGAATCTAGCAGTGTCTCTTTCATACAAGAAACAGGTCCAGCCGCATCCCCATCTACAAACTTAGAGCTCGAACTAGATCCTAGCCCTACAGGGCTAGGATGTGTGTGCAAACCAGTTATGCATAGGCCTGCCCTATTTCCTGAATGGAAACTCTTTTGCAGGCTAGAAAAAGGCAAAATGGAAAGGGTTTGATGAGGCATTCTGGATGGGGGAACATGCCATGGCTAGTGATGTACAAACTGGTACTTGCAACACTTGCCAGCCATGCCTTAGGATTACTGCATTCCTGAAATCAGTGACGAAGAGTACGAGAAGGAAGTGAACAGGCGGAAGCCACCATCCTATTGGTGCTAAAAATCTTCAGAGATTCTAGAATGTGAAGAGCAGGTAATTTTATATAGCTACCTTTCTGAGAGTTCAGTTTTTGGGAAAGCATACTTAACCTCAAGTTTTGAGGTAATGACTTTGTGTATACTAATATTCTAAGTAAAGAACTGAGTAACTATCACCTTCTGAGCGCTCCAATACTCCTGGATTTGGAACCCATATTGATTTTTGGGCTTCTCTGCTGAGCAGCTGACAGGTCTCTAATGAGTATCAATAATCTCGGGAGACAGAGCAATGGAGCTGGGCTGACAGCAGCATCTGCTGCTCGTCCATCATCTCTTCTGGCCAATAGAAACAGGCCATGACCAATGTGGCCTGGGAAGGCCCTCACACACTCTCTTCAGTGGCTGTGCCAGATGAAGAAGCCATTACTACTCAGGGCTGGAAAAGAAACCAAGGATGCCTGGAGGGAATAAAAGAATGAGAGAACAGGAAACAGTCAGCCAGTTGGTCACCGAGGCACATTACATCCTCTGGGCACTCTTTCCAGATGCCTTGCATTTTTCAATGTGCAGCCACTTTCCCCAGCCCTCTTCACTGGGGGAGTTCGAGGTTTCAACATCCTTGCACAACACAGTCTTTGGGAGAGTAATAAGGATGTCCTGAGAAAGAGAAAAAAATGTGGCAATCCAGGAGGAGATTCAGTTTCCTCAATATCTTGAAATTAATTTAGTGTGCTCAGGAAGTATCTCTGGGTCCCTAGGAGCCATAAAAGGTCATTTAGAGAAAGCAAGAAATGATCAGACAAGCAATAATTCTGTGCTTCTTCAACCATTCTCAGCATAACTCCAACTCTTTGTGTTTAGAATGTATAAATATCTTTCAAGGTTGCCCTCATCCCTATGTCCATTTCTTGTCTTTTGAAGCTTACATGGTTATTAATAGTGACAATGGTGGCTCAATGGTTATGGCACTTGGCTGGCATGCATTAGGACACGAGTTCAAACCCCAGCACCACGTACACAACGAAGTATTGGAGCAACAAAAGCCACATGAAAAACTAAATAGATCTGACTGATTCTCTCTTTCTCTCTCTTTCTCACTCTTTCTCACTGTCCCTCTCTCTTTTAAAAGCAATAGTGACAATATATTAATAAAATCTTCAGAACCATGCATAACATTTTCAATTGTTTTACAAATTCACAACTTCATCTGAAACACTAGGAAATAAGAACAACGTATTGTCATCCCTATTTTAGAGATGAAAACGTGGAAAGTCAGAAAAGCTATGATCAGTCCCCGGTAGCAGAGCAAAAAGGCCAAGGTGGAAATTGACCTCAGATGTTATGTTTCCAAGTCCAGGACTCTTTCCATAGCCATGGTTCACATTACATCAGCCCTCTCCACAACTCAAGTAATACCAGACAGCTGTGATCCAGAAGGAGGAAAAACGTGAAACACACAGCACCTGGGAAGTTTGGGGGTGTTTTGTCATGATCACTCTTATGAAAGTCAGATCCATGCCATTGGCTTGTATATGTGTAAATTTTTAAAAAATTGTAATCTTTCTACTCACCATATCAAAAACCAGAAGTCTCTGAGTAATCTCAGTCCCTTTGTGAAACCATCCTTTTTTATTTGAGATTTCTCAAATCCTTCAGAACTGAAAAGAGACAAGAAAATCATTTGATCGATATAGAGAAGATAAGCAAAATGTGTGTGAGAGAGAAAGTGAGCTTAAAAAATAAAGTGACTCACTTTAGTAGCCTATGGAAAATGATTCTTCATATTTAAATGTAGAATTCATATAGAAAAACACTTCAGATAAGGCAGAGTATGCACAAAACAGAAAGCTCTCCTGGAATTATTGAAAACTTCTAATAAATGTCATTTTTTCAGGAAAAATGGAATATATGACTAAAAATTTTCCCCACTCCCTCAAAAATGTAAGAAAAAAGATTCAATTACTAGCTTAAATTAAATATAGAAAAACAGCTTGACTAACCAGAGTCTCAGGATTTTGAGGACAGTGCTTTTGCTGTTTTGACTTTCCACACCAATTAAGAGATTTGGATTAGACTTGAAACTCAGACAGACTTTTACAAGCCCTCAGAGTAACTATTAGTAAAGTGTCATTCATAAACCCTAGAGTATGTGACAAACCACAAAAATAACCCACAAAGCACACCAGTTAAGAAGAAAGAGCAGCAATTCTTGATCTTTATCAGATAAGGGTCAGAAAGATTAAGGATCTAGGACCATTAAGAATGTATGAAAAAGGAAATTTCACTAAGATGCTAAAAATTCTCTCTACCAGAAGAACAATGAACTTTGACTCTTCCCATAATTTGATCCCAGAACAGACTTTTCTCCCAACCTCAAATCCATTTTCTTCTCAAGTTGCAAAAACTGAAACGAAAAAGAGGAAAGAGTAGGGAGGAAAAATAAGGATAAATACAAAACCATAGTCCTAAAGTTGGTAGTCATTTGCTGTGAGTGCACATTAAATAATAAAATACATTAAACAAATTGCATCATTTAGTCTCTTAAAAAGGAGAAAATAGGTTATAATTCTAATTTATTCCTTGAAGTATAATCAGGTATTGTCATCATGTTGATTTTTTTTTTTTTTTTGCATTTGGGTATGATGCTGGGATCAAACCCCTCAGGTCCATGTTTGATTTTTGAATAGACTAAGTGAAAATTCTAGAATAATGTCTGATCAATATCCAAATTGTCCCTCCTAAAAAAAGAGAGAGAATCCTAACATTCAATGTACCTTTAATACAAATTGCAGTGGGAATAGAAAATTAAGAAAGCAATTCACCATGCCAACTCCTATAGTACATAGACCAATGATTCTCAAAATTTACCATGCCTCAGAATCACCTAGAGTGCTTAGGAGAATGGATTACTGGACCCCACTTTCTGATTCTGCAACTCTGGACTGGGACCTAAGAATTTACATTCCCAGTAAGTGATGTCAATTCTGGTGGTCAGGGGAACCACTCTTTAGAGAATCAATGTGGAGGATTTAAGATAATAAAAAATAGTAAAAGGCTTTATTTTGGACCAAAGAAATTTATTAATAAGCTAAAAAGAGTTTAGAAAAGAAAGTACATTTCCTCTACAAATGTTTAAGTGCCCATTATAGCCCAGTAACTGTTTTAGAAACCAGAGATATAATGGTGAGCACAGCAGGCAGGGTCTCTGTTTTCCAGCGTAAGTTCCAGTCAGGGAAACACATAATGAACAAGTAGTCATGCATGCTGTAAGAAAAAAGAAAGGTAGAATAAGCAAATCAAAAATGAAGGGAAAGGGGCTGGAGTGATGGTTCAGCAGTTATAGCACTTTCCTGGCAAAGAAAGCCACTTGAAAAACTAAATAAAATTGATTCTCTCTTCTCTCTCTCTCTCTCTCTCTCACTGACCCTTTCCCTTTAAAAAAAAAAAAAAAGACGGTGAAGGATGCAGTTTGATCTGGAGTTTCATTAACAGCCTTGGTGAAGAACCATTTGGACAGAGGTTTGAATCAAGTGAAGGGAGTAAGTTGAGATGAAAAGGAGAGTAGGATGGAGCATTCCAGGCAGAGGAATAACAAAGTACAAAGGGTTTTGCTATTGCTGTTACCTGTCTCACATCATCTTTAGAGATCAGCTTTCATCAGTGAAGCTATTTTTAATGGGAAACACTTAGGTTCTCAATAGAAAGAACACAAGACATTATCTGCACACACTAAAAAATACACATGTAATTTCTAGAACTGAAAAAGGAACCAAATCAATATCTCAGCAATGGAGTTGACATCAGGAATTGACATCAGTATGGGATATTTATGCATTATTAAAAGAATATTATTATGTGGAAATTATTTAAATAAATATCAGAACTATCAATATAACATATACAGAAGGCAGTAGGAAAGATCTAGATTTAATAGAAAAGATTTCAAAATGCAATGCTAGAGGGCTGAAGAACTGACTCAGCAGTAGAGCACTTGCCTGGTATGCAGGAAGACCAGGTTCGATACCCAACACCACATATACCACTAAGTGGAGGAAAAACAAAAACCAGATGAAAAAATTAAAAAATTAACTCTCTCTCTCTCTCTCTCTTTCTCTTAAAAAAAAAATACAATGCTAGAACACCTGAATATTTAAGATAGATGAAAAAGGAAATTAATAAAGTAAATGATTACTGTCTAGTATGGCAAATTCAAAGTGGGATTATTTATTTAATGAGTAATAAAGGGAGGAAGGAAGGGAAAGGAAAGTTACTGGGAAATGAGATTGATCAAATTATGTGCATGTACCAATATGGCATAGTGATTCTCAATGTTATGTATAATTATAATGCATCAGTAAAAAAATATATACTGGAAATAGAAATGTTTATGACAATTATCCAATTAAAAAAATATAGGAAGCAAGATTTGATCATAAAAAAATACTGTTTTCTTAACTACAGTTTTCTTTATTTAAAAGCATGA
Organism: Aplodontia rufa; assembly: GCA_004027875.1. Lineage (NCBI taxonomy): Eukaryota > Metazoa > Chordata > Mammalia > Rodentia > Aplodontiidae > Aplodontia > Aplodontia rufa. The sequence continues at coordinate 9,152 of PVKS010004657.1, forward strand.
TTTTTAATTTAAAATTTATATGTGCTGAATCCTCATCAAAGTTACTATGAATCTTTTCTTGTACTTATAAAGATCTTTATATATACATATGTGTGTGTGTGTGTGTGTGTATATATATATATATATATATATATATAATTTCATTGGTTGTGCTTTGACATCTTTCTATATTGAAAACTATGGGTATATCATTAAAATCTGTCATAAAATCAAAGAATAAAATAAAATGACTACAGATATTATTTGAAAAAATAAATGTATTCAACCCAATTAGAATGTGCCAGGGATAAAAGCCCTGTAGGAAAATCGGCATTGATTTCAAGTATTGTAAAACTACTAGAGAAGAAAACAAGAATATCGCAATTGGTATGACATTGGTTTTTATTTATATGAAGAACAAAAAGACAACTTTCAATTTTAGACAGTTTAAAAAGTCTTACAGGAAAGGTCTAAGATAATGACACTAATAATACAGGCAAAGAAAAAGATGTGTGAGCTGAAGTTTAGCTGAAAACCTGAAAGTATTCTTTCTGCCAAGTACAATGCACACTTTGAATTTGTCACTAGGAGACATAGCCTCAATGTGCAGGTAATAATGACTTGGGGGAACCATTTAACAATTATATAAAATATTTTTTGGATCTGCTTAAAGCTAAAGCACCTTGATAAAACATATCAAAGGTGACTTGCAGCCACTCTCAAAATACATAACAGGAATTTTGAGTAAAGTTGCTAAAGCAATTAAATTTAATTTAGTCAAGATATGAGATACATGAGGAGAGTTTAGCCAAACCACAGAAGATCCTAAAAGAGTGATTCACAGACATGGGCAGGAAATGAAATTAGTTTTGAACTTCTGCTAGCCATATTTATTTGTATGAATTGTTACTTACAATGAATAATATTAGCAAATTTACCAAAATAAAGATATAATTTTAGTAGTTTCATCTTTAAAATATTTCAGTTTTTTGAAATTAAAATAACTTTAAATTGAGAACATCAATAAATCATAGGAAAATTAAAACAGAAAGGTTCTTGTGACTATGAAATTGAGGATTCATATACAAATAATTCTGAAACAATCCATTTATATTATCCCCTGGCTATAATAGATCAAATGCTGTGCTTTCTAAATTTTGAGTATATTTATAATAAAATTTTGTGAGAAAAAGAACTTACATACTGTATAAAATAGATATTACTTTTAAAGATGTGAATATAAGTTCTAGTAATTTATATAGTGAAATTAAAATATTTGATACTATTTTCTGTAATAATGGCAATTTCTCAATATGTTAACCTATAACAATGTGATACTGATTCATAGAATTCATCATTTCTTTTCCAATTCTAATTATTCCTTCAAGAATGTATTAACAATTCCACTTCCTATTGCCTCACAGAGCAAAGTTTCTCCAAACTGAAATTAAGAAAAGCTATAAAAGAACTACAATGATTTGAAGACAGTTGCTTAGTTTGACATTATTGTTAATAGAAACTATTATGTTGAAACCTTCATAACAAGACTACTAGCAATTTTGCTAAAATAGAGGCAAGAAAAACACAGCTATCTTATCATATTTTACCATATTATTACTCATCCAAACATCAACTCATCAACAAAATCCCTAATCTGCAATAATAATTAAGTCCACCCATATTTTATATTTTTTGCTAAATCTATCACATAAATATAGCTTCAAATGCATTTTTATTTGTTGTTATGACATTTATTTTCCAAGTATGAAGATAGAACCTAGTATAACCTAGTTATCAGTTTATTATCTTGATATCTGTTGTGGGCTTTCATTTGCCCTCACATCCTGGCCTCCACAAATGGTAGAAAAGGGGGTGACATGAGGCTGAGGTTTCGGATCCTCCACTGTTTAGAGCTGCTTTTTAGGCTGATGAATTTCATAGCCAGTTTCCTCAGGTCTTCTCCCTCTTATCCTCCACATGCTTCTCAGAGTTTCCCTCCTGTGCCTCCTGACCTACATTCCCACCAACATGCCTACTTACACCAGGTTCTGGGAATTTTGAGCCCTAGCCATCCCTGGCTACCCGAGACAGGAAGGAGGTATATAGGACAGTCATATGGAGTGATGACTCCTAGATCACTGGGACACCACATGTTTGTAGAATGAAGGGAAGCATAATTGTAGGGGCAGAGAAAAAAGAGAAAATGTCATGATATAAAACAAGGTACCAGAGGAGTTAGAGAGAGTAGTTAGAATGGTAATGAAGAGATGAGAGAAGGCATTGGCCATGGAGGGATGATAGGCATGTCCTCCTCTGAGAAAAATATACAGAGACAGACACACAGAGGAAAGAAAGTAAGATAGGTAAATAGTGAATAATTTTGAGATGTTGGAGACATGCGGAGTCAGAAGTGCACACAAGGAAATCATTTGCATAGAGTAATAGTGCAAGAATTAGTACATTCCACAGATACTTATTGAGAGCCTACTGTGTGTTCTGTATTGTGTTAGGTCTGAAGGTTATTACAGTGAGCAAAGGAGACACAGCCCCTCTCATGGAGCTTAAATGCAAACGGGAAGCATAGAAACCAATCAAATATTCACCCCACAGAGTATATTATCTCAGACTAATTTCTAAGATAAAGACATTCGTACATAAAAGGAGGATTAATGATGTTGAGAATGTGTTGAAAGGTTGAAAAGACATTTTCAAGTGCAGCGTAACTCTTCAATTCCAGAACTTAGTAGGCAACCCAAAGGAAAGCAGGAGGAGAAAAGCTCAGCATCCATTCTGAAGGCAGCTCACATCTTAGGCCTTAGGAGACTGTGACTGGGAACTAGCCTACTGGATAAATTTATTCATGTTTTATTATGACTTACTTCTTTATTTTAGGCAAAATAAACAGGGAAGATACAAAAGCTGGAAGTCACCCATATAATCTTCAACTGGTAAATAGGTAAGCAAATTAAGGTACATCATTAAGGTGAAATACAATTCAGCAGTAAAAAAGAACAAACTATTAATTCACGAAGCTTGGATGAATCTCAAATGCTTTGACTAAATGAAAGAACCCACTTCAAGAAAAGCTATATACTGTGTGATTCCATTTATAGGGCATTCTGGAAAAAGCAAAACTACAAGAAATAGTTGTCCGGGAATGAGAGGGGGTGGAAGGTGACTATAAAGGAGCTTGAATCGATAAAACTGCTCCTTATCTTGATTGTGATGGGGAATATAGTCCTGCATACTAATAACTATACACTGAAAATTATACCTTAATAAAAAAATTTTAATGTACCCAAAGAAAAAGAGAGGTAGCCTTACCTCACATGAGTTCTAACTAAATAGTAATGCATTTTAACATATAACAATTTCCTTCCTCGCCCTCACTACTATTACTTTTCCATTTGCCTCCACCTGCCCCTCACACCACCGCAGCACACATCCTCCGTGTGTGCACTTCAGAGCTCCTGCCGCACTGTGAGAGCAAGGCCAATCCAAATCCAGATACACTTCAGAGAGCCATGTGGCCCAGTTCTTAGTCATGAGGCTTTGCTTTTTCCCTCCTGCCTAGCCAAAGCAAGAGCTTTAATAAAGATATATAACCACAGTAACTGGTCAACAATAGCTTTTCAGACTCTTTTGTGGGCATGAGAGGCCTAGAGCAAGCCTTGGTTTCAGGAAGTGAGGACAGCCTGGGACTTTTAGCCTAGTTCTCCAGCTGGTGCCAAGAACTTGATTGCCAACTTCCAGGCCAGAGCCAGCAAGCCAGGAGCACCAGCTTTTTATTACACTGCTCTAAGTTCCTTTTTTATTTTTATTTTTTCTTGGAATGTTTATCTTGTTTTGACATCCAGTGATGTTGTCTAGTTCTCCATTTCTGCATTTTATTTATGACCTTTACAGTTTCAAAGAAGAAAGCAAGTCTAATGGTAAATTCACTGTCATCTCCACAGGAAGTGATTTTCAAATATATTTTAGGATAAACTAAGTAACAAAATTTCTAACCAAGCTAAGAACTCTAACACACTGTGTATTATTACTCATTTTCTTCCAACAGAAGGTCCATCCAAATATTCACCTACTCTTTGCTGATGAATTTAGGGGTACTTTATCCCCAGACATGGTTATTTTGATTAACAATTCTTGTAAATGTATTTTCTCTATTAAGTAAGTTATGCAGTACTGCACATTGAAATATTCAGTAATTATATGATATGATAAAATTAAAAAGTTCTCATTTGGAAGCTTCAGCTTTTCCAAATAAAAGATTGAGAATTTTCTGTTCCCAGTCTCACAAGAGTTCAGAAAGGGTGAACTTTCATTTCTCAAGGAGCAGACACTGAAAGTGAACAACACATGTTAATGTGGGCCCACAGAAAACAAATGTAATTGGATTGGAGAGGTGGCTCAGGGTAGAGTGCTTGCCCAGCATGCGTGAGAACCCGGGTTCAACCCCCAGCACCAGCTAAGTGAAGGGAAAAAAAAAACCCAGATTAAAAAAAAAAAACTTAACTCTTTCTCTCTTAAAAAAAAAATGAAAGAAAGAAAGAAAAAGAAAACTAATAGGCAATTCTGCTTCCAATACTGGGTACCAGAGGTCTCAACTGCTCTTACCAGTTGATTAGAAGACACAAGAAAGACTTGAATTACATTTCCTGGAAATTCTAAAGGATCTCTGGCTATTACAATAAAACCTAGCTCCATGAGAATTTGGGAACGCGGAATTACTGGTTTTCAAGTAAAGTTTATAACATGTTATTCTTCAAGAAGGATCTTAAGGTGGAAATAACAATGCTCACGTTAAAAATGTTCATAATCATTACATACTACTTCCAAATCAAGCGTGAATTTGTTCCAGTTTCAGAAATTGGTGCCCTAGATGTCTTTAGAGATTATCAAGTCCTATCTCCTCACTGAAGGGGTGACCCAGTTGCACACCATGGGTCAGAGCCTGTGTCTTGATCTCCACTCCATCAGTCTTCCCATGCTACTCTCAGCCTCCTCCATTCTTGAGAAAGTAGCTAATATCATTTCGTCAGGTTGAGACTGTCTTGCTTTCCCAGAGAAGTCCAGGCAACGCCCCATGAAATGAGACCAATGGGCTGAGTTCTCAAAATATTTGACCTTTAGAATGATGGGCACCTAGGGATCAGCTCTGCCACTTCATGAGTTTCAAAGGTGGCACTCAGCAGCAGGCTTCCCCTCCCCTTTCCTGTCCTGGGTGTTCCCTCCAGTTGCCCAGTTACTTGCCTACATAACTAGTTGACAGCATGTACTTTGACATGTCTTCTTTTTGTCACCTCCTATTGGGATTTTCTTTCTGCCGAGGTAACTCTCCACAGCTTTCAGGTCTTTCACGAAGGGTAAGGATGTGCATTTCTCATTAACTTGTTAGTTTAGTTACTTCGATTTAGTACCTCATTTTATTATTTTTAATTGACAAAACTGCATATATTTATGTATACAACATAATAGTTTAAAATATGTATATATCATGGGGTGGCTAAATTCAGCTATTTAACATACGCATTGCCTCTCATACCTGTGATTTTATTGTGTGCATGTTAAGGACACTTAAAATCCATTTTCTTTACATTTTTTAAGTATTAAGCTTATTGCTACAAATTATAGTCAGCATGAAATATAATAGATATCTTGAACCTATTCCTCCCGTCTAACTAAAATTTTGTGTCCATTGACCCACATCTTTCTAATCTCCCCACCTTTCTAGTACTTCATTTAAAATGCACAATGTTACATTACTGAAAGCCTGTTTTACCACATTCATTACCAAAAATAACAAAGGGCATTTCCTTGCAATAGCCACTCCACCAGAAGCAGATTAGAACTTCAAATCTATCTTTTGATGCAGATTAGAACTTCAAATCTATCTTGCCACTGATTATGAACAGGGAAAAGGAAAGATAAGGGGTAAAAATATATGGTCATTTTGAAGCATTTTAGAATCACTGTCCTAAAATATTTACAAATACCAAGAGACATTACTAAGTTTGTGGCCATGTGCTGAGCATGTGTGTTCAGAGAAATAATTAGCTATGCATAGGAGAATAGGTATTAGTTTGCTAATTAAGAAAGCTTCCTTAGTGAAAGCCTACTTTGCAATCTGTATATTTCATTTTCTTTAATGTGGTCATGGTTAGCTGGTTTTCATTCCAAATTAGCTGGACTTCTGCCTCATTTCCATCTTGATTTTGTGGCAATATCATATATGAGGCATTTAAAATATTATACCATTTTTTTAAATTTTACATTCTGATTTTATTAATTTTAGATAATGTCATGGATTTGATTGTATTAAAAATTGACTGATTCATGTCTCTCATAAAAAAAGTTGAATAATACCACCTGGTGAGATCTGAATTTTATAGTCAACAACTGGACTTTCATCTTAAAATAAGATGTATCATATTTAGAGTATGAAGTTAAGAACAAAAAGCAAAAGTTCAGCCTGCCTTTCTATCTGGTAGGCTAAGTGTCCTGATGCATCAAACCTTATACTACATGATATATTTAAGGGATCATTAAACCTAATGTATGTATGTCATCATAAAATTTATTTAAAAAATCAGTCAAAATAACCAACGGAATTAAAGATAGACAATGCCAGTGTAGCAGTAGGTGCTAAAAATTCTTTCATGCATGCCAAGAAAGTCTTCTAGTAGAGCTTCTAAGAAGCTGTATCAAGACCTCTTGAAGCATGTGACAGGTCATCACATTCAGAGGGATATCTTCACCTTCTGACTGTTATTGCTGTGGTCTCCTTTTAATCCCTTTAGCATTCTGCTGAAGTGAAGTTTATAAACAGAAGTTTGGGACTAGATCAACACCAATGCTGTCAAATATCTAAGTCAACAGTTTAATCATTCAGTCCACTTACACCTTCTGAATCTACAAATTGCTCTATATCCCTCCTGTATCTTACAAAAGGAGTTTCACAGAAATACTGTTTTCTAGGTTATTTCTATACCATGTGTCTTTAAAGAAAAAAGTGTAATAAGTTCAGAAATTAAAGGTAATTGGAGTGACTTTTCAATGCAGAGCAGATATGTAAAACATCCTATTAACAAATAATAACCTAAATAACTGCTCTCTGACTTGAGTTTTATAGAATGTAAATTTCTTTCTAATTTTTCCTCTTTTAAAAATACAGGGCCTGGAGCAGTGGCTCAGGGGTTCCAGCACTTGCCTGGCATGCTCAAGGACATAGGTTCAAACCCCAGCACCACAAACACAGCTTAGTGTCAGAGAAACTAATTAAAAAAAAAAACTAGATAAAAATTGATTCTCTCTTTCTCTCTCTCTCTCTCACTGTCCCTCTCTTTAAAAAAATACAAGACAAAATGTTTGATACGCATCTACTTCAACTGCCCCTTTTGTAATTTGTAAGCTAACATTTTTAAACTTTTGAGTCTTATGAATTAAATTTGTGTAACCACATCCTTGCATAAACTAAATACAGAAAGTTGTGATTGTTTCACAAAGCTAACGTTAAGTTGTACATAGCATGAAAAAGTCTTAAAAATATGAAGAAAGCAAAATTCAACATTCTTTTAATAATAATCAAATATGTGTCAATAATTATAAAATAGTTTCACCTATTCATTTGAACTGACCCTGGATGATTTAAAACATTCAGCATCTGCTCTAAGTTTGTATGAAAACAGTCAAACCCTTTTTTCTTGTTTGTTTGTTTTTTCACTAAATCTATTTCATGAAGTTGCAGAGTACATAGATTTCTCTTTATTCTACCTTTTATTTCTTTAAAAATAAAACCCTATTTAGAATCTCCACTGGTTTAAAAAAAGTAAAATTTCTAAGTATCACTTGAAAACACCAGCTTTTGCAGAAATGCCCTCAATTAATATCATTAACAACTTGAATCCACAAAAGTCTTGTCAGCTGCTCTCCTAAATCCAACCACAACTCTTCTCAGTTAAACAGGCAAGGATGGTTTTAGGGAGGAAAATCTATGAGATTACCCTTGTGTTCATTCCCTTTGGTTGGCAGAAGAAGGCAGCACAAAATGCCAACTTTCATGATCCAAATAAACCATGGACAATTGAGGGCCTGGGCTGGCTGGAAGTTAGTCCTCCAAATTAATTCTATTCATGTTTCCTTCCTTTAAAGCTGCATCTGCAGTTTTCAGGATAAGATGACACAGGTGACAGAAAAATTCAGAAGTAATGAAGTCAATTAGTTTATAAAAACAAGAGGCAAATTCTTCTGAAGAGAAAAGAAGGCATTTCATTGTGGTGCTATCTTCAAACATGTACTCATTCAAAAGTAATTTCATGTCTTAACTTTGAGAAAAAGAATAATTTATTTTCACAGTTTTAGTATTATTAGAATTGCAGGCCACAACTAGGGTATTAAAAGGACATTTTGGTGAAATTAACTTTATTTTCATATGACTTCCTCCTGGCAGCTCAACAAATTCCCATGAATCTATCTTAAAGTGGAGTTCATTTCTAAAATAAGTTTTGATGCTTCCTCTGCCCAACTGGGAAGTTAAAGGGCAGTTTGAAGCCTTTGGTAATCCTTTCTTTCTCTGAGAGTATTGATCTGTTTGTCCCTGGGATACAAATCGTTGGACATTTTAACTGGTTGATAGTCTTTTCACTGGGAAATGAAGAGAGACAGCAAAGGTGAGACAGAAGGGAAGAGAAAATTTTCTCAGTGTTCTGCTTGTAACTAATTCACTCCCAAGATTCTGAATCAAAATATGGTTTCTTGGACTGTGTTAAAGATGTGTGGTTTGAATGCTTGGGAAAGCGTTTAAATTTAGTTGTGTTAACTTCTGCTTCATCATAGGAGCAAGAAGAAATCTTAGGTTAAGAAATACGGTCCTTATGTAAATGACAGCTTTTCAGATATGAAGAAAAGAATGAATATACTCCAATCTTTGGGACCCATTTTTAAACTCTGAGTTATTCTTTTTGCTTCCTTCACTTTGGATTTAGTGGGCGAGGAATGTTTACCTGCCTAAATTGATTCCCACTGGTCCATTTCCCTGTGTTCCTTTCAACTCGTGCGTACCTTCTAACCTCCCTTAGCTTCAGCTAGATCTTGGAAAACTGTTGCAAAAAAAGGAAAAAAAAGATTGGGAAATGTGAACAGAAAGGAGAATCACACTCTCTTCTTTTTTTTTTTTTTTTGTACAAAATGTGCTCAATCGCTGCTCCTGTAATCCTTTTCGAATATAACAAACGTTTAACCGGCCTTGTTGAACTCTAAGAGGATGTGGTGGTTTTCTCTGCGTAGATGGCCAAAGGGGCAGGGCCAGGGGAATCCTCTGGAGCCGTACAAGCGGTGGGATGTATCTTCTGAGGGTGAGTGTAGACAGGAGCAGTTTCTAGGCGTTTGCTACGTTTGAGATCTACTGTTTTTCTCTCTCCGTTTTTCCCGCGCAATGTCTCCTCCGTCGTCCACACTGCTGCCGAACCTAGGCAGCCGGGGAAGGAGCGTGCCTCTCTAGGGGAACCTCTGTTCAAGGATGGACCGCCCGACCAGTAAAAAAGGAGAGCCGCACTCCTGGGAGCCGCCCACACTGGCTGTTGGTAGTCTCAAGGGCTGCCTAATACCTGGGCTCCAGAAGTGTCCTTAGACCTGTCGGGGCACCCGACCCTAACCTAGGGCGGACCCTGGTCTGAGCGGTCCCCGACCCGAAGGCTGGTGGTGCGCGAAGCCAGCCGCGTGGAACCTACCTCCCTCGTCCAGATGGTTGTACAGAATCTCTCTGGCAATGGTTTGATTTTGACGCACAGAAAAATGCAGATAGGCGGTTTTGCTACTCCAGGCACTAGCGCTCAGGGTTGGGTTGGAAGGGAAGTTCTGTCCACCTGTGCGCTGGGTTTGACAAAGCTGCAGAAGCTGACTCAACTATCTGCCCAGCAGCTAAAAAGAAGTTTGCATAAAGCTGCACTAGGGAAGTGTCTTCAATTTTTTTATTTTAGCTAATTAAGAAAACTCCAATCTCTCAGGACGCTCACCATCTACGAACCCGGTTGTAGACAGGAGCCATTGCCCATTTATAAATATGGCAAATCAAAAATTATATCTGGAAACGATTTGATTTAAAATTCACTTCTTACTTTCGGCTACTACGAGATCTGGCTCTTCGGAGGGCATCAGATCCTTTTGTCTTCCTCAGCGCTTCTTCAGTCCTTACCTCCAAGTCACGCAGTAAAACAATTTGACCCAAAAACAGAAATAAAATATTCACTTTTTAAGCACAAATTTCTTCAACAGTGCATTTATTCGCAGGTTTATAGCCTGAGAATCTATCCAAGACTTTCTATTGGATTTAAACAGAGGAGTAAATAAATAGGGGTTTCTTTCGTCTATCCTCACTGCGTCTTTCATGGGGCCGGGGTCTCAATGCTCCCAACCTCTGCACCAATCCCCAAGTTTGGCCAGCCACTATTCCAGTAACCTTCTGCCAAATGACTGCCACAGAGGCAGTCTTGTCTCAATTCATTCCTATACTTGTAGGAAGGAGGATCCCACTGTTACATTCTCCTCCCCAGGGAGCTGGAGAGAGGAGACCTGGGTAAGGTGGAGACACTCTCAGGTAGGAGTTTCAAGTCAGCTGAGTTCTCTGGGCCAGACACACAGCCGCCTCGCGGGTTTCACAACTGGGAGTGCACACTCTTTCGCCTTTCTAAAATGAAACAATTCAGTTTTCGTTATTGCCGGTCAAAGAGGCAGCAGAAGCCCCTTCTGACCTGTCTGCAGTTCTTAGGATGCCCCTTAGATTCAAGGAGTCCCGGTCCCAGAAAAGGACGCGGGTTGGGAAGATCCCGGTCCGTAAAGCCAGGTGTTGGGGGGCTAGACACCGCCTCTCTCAAGGGAAAGCATCTGGTACCAGGAACAGACAGAGATTAGGCGCGGTCAATGTGCAGGGCCTCAAAGAGAAAGAGGTGAGTTCCAACTTCAGAAGAACAGAAAGAAAGGAATAACCCCAGAGAGCAGTTGGGGAGTGGGAGCAGACGGCTGGAGGTGCGGGTTAGGGGAGGCACAAAGGAGGTGGAGCAGAGAAAGCTGTAGCGGGCGTTTGCCACTGCCACCTCCCCGCAGAGGGAGCTCCTCTGGGCCGAGGAGGAGTCCCTATCTTCGAAAACCCGTATCCCGTAGGGAATTCCCGGACACCCACATCACCAGGAGCCTAGAGCAGAGAACCTGCAGCATCTCGCCACTCCCGACGCATACTTTCAACTTTCCAGTTGAGGACCGACCGGGCTTTCCCACCAAACTTCTCTCCCCGGCTTTCGTTCTTTTTGAAGGAAAGAGCTCCGATTATTCTTTCTCCGCGAGAGCTCTCAATTCATATTCTGTCTTTTTCTTTCTCTCTCCTCCCTCCCCTTCTCTTCCTCCGGCCCCACCCCGAGTCCTCCCTCTTCCCCTACCCACCCAATTCTTTGGGGGTAACTGGAAATCCCTACTACCGGTGCGAAGCCTCGGGCCCCAAGTTCAGGCTCTCAGTCTCTGGCACCCTTGGCCACATGCTTGGCGGGAGGAAGTCCCAAGAAACACACCGGTGGCCCCTTAAGCTGGCGGCCCTAGCTCTCCATTGGGCCCCGGGTCCCCGCCCCCCATCACAGCCTCCCCCTCCGCGGCCGGGGTGTGGCGTCAGCACGCCCGCGCGACGTGGGGTTTAAATGCCCACTAGCGGGAGCCCAGGCGCTGAGTCCGGGAGCGCGGCCCCGGCTAAAATTGCAGGAGTGGGAGGGGAACCAGCCAGCTGGATCCGGAGCCGCGGAGCGAGCCGGCCCTCGCTCCGCCGCCGATGACTCCGGACCTCAGACCCCTGCGCCGCCAGTGCAGCATCCTTGAACTCCGCCAAACCAGAGTTGATGAAAAAATATTTAACCGTCTCCGTTGCGGGGAGCCATGAGCTGTCTGGATGTTATGTACCAAGTCTATGGTCCTCCGCAGCCTTACTTCGCAGCCGCCTACACCCCTTATCACCAGGTACGGTTCTCTTTGGGGTTAGACTCAGGCTTCGCGAATTGACGGCGCCCCTCCTCCGTTCTTTGGAGCACCTCGGGTTCCTCAAGGTCCGGGGTGTCTCCGGGTGACCCGAGCTTCAGGCTAGCTGTGGGCGCCGCCGGGATGCGGAGATTGCCCGCGCTGCCACCTAGTTGGCTATTCTGTTAGCTAAGCCCTTTAGCTGGCCGGTTTGCTCTCCCGGGGAGACGGCTAAGCCTTGCTGAAGTGCAGGCAAGTCTTCCTGTGAACAATGAAAGATGGAACAGGCTGGATTTCCTTTAGTCTGTCAGACTTCAGATTCCTAGTCTAGTCCAGGCTCAGGGAGCTTCAGACAAAGCTCACGCAGGGAACACCAAACTTGGCTCCTAGAGGTGAGAATGACAACAAAACAAAAAGCAAAGAGCAGTCTCTGTTTTTAGGTCTGAGATGCAAAGTCCCCATTCGTTCTTATCCCTGTGCGTTTACTTGTCTCAGCAATAGGTTCTCCCATTTTAATTCTCAGGTGATCCCGCCAATTAATTCCAGAACCGCAAACAAGGCATTGGTGTCCTGATTTTTGCAAAGTTCTACGAAGTATTATCAGGGTGCTATTGACCCACGGAACTTTACAGATAATACTTCTCATTTCTCAAGCCTGAGTAGTTGAATCAAGCAGCCTAGGATTCAACAAACTCGTTTTTTTATGACCACTTCACCCCGGTCCTACAAACTCGTCAAGTTTTATTTAATTCCACCAATTTCTCTTTTCCTTGGCCTGTGTCTAGTCAGTTTTTCCTTCCTTTCCTCAGATGACCTAGCAGAAACCTAGGACAGGATTCTAGGAAAAGAACAAAAGCACACACCTGGGGCCTTAAAGGCCCAGACCAGATTGGAAAGTGAGTTCCTGGACACCGGCTTTGGGGAAACTGAAATACACCCTATAATCCAGTCAATGTTTTGCCAATTTTGTTTGTAAATTCAGAATGTCAATTCTGAAATGTCCTAATGAAATGATGAATTGGGTGGGTTTATCTCCTAGTTTTCTTCCCTCATCCTTCCCTCTTTTGAATTTCCAATCTGGAGTTTGTAATGGCAGCGTTAACTTTAGGAATCATCCCTGTTCCTCACTGAAAGCCAGATGGGAAAATGGCATTTAGGAAGTGGTGATATTGCTAAATAACTGGAAATTTTTGGCTTCAGCCTCTGAGATGCACTTCTTTTCAGGATAGAACTATTGCAAGGTGGAGAGAGGTAGGCTGATTTCTGTCTGGCCCTCTCTTCTTCTGAACCCTGGACCATTCTATTGCATTCAGATCTTTTGTTCATTTTTCTATGACTTAACACTCCAGTTCCAAGGCCATCTCTGCCTGCAGAATACTTTAACACTGTGTTCAGTCCATTGCTCACTTCTAAGAATTTGTTTTAGCAGCTGCACTTGGTTTTATAAACTTCCTGTCAGACCTCAGATTTACCCAGCCTCACATCCATGATGGTAGCCATCTTCCTCTTACTACTTTAATTACTTCTCTTTTTAATATGTGTGAGATACTAAGGGTGGAAATATTCATAGAACACTGGTTTTTCCCCTTACTTAAAAGATCTATTTAAAAAGTGAAAAAGACTTAAATGAACAGTTTATGGGTGACTAAACACACAGCAACTCACATTTATTAAACTGATCCATATATTTCCACAGTCACAATGTCATCCCACATTTTTACCCCATTCATTACTAACTTATACTCTTTCTCTCTTTCTGCAGCAGTTCTTCTTTAACATTTCTGGTTGTGGGTAATGTAATTTTTTTCAGTTTTATCATGAGGATGATTAATCTTGCATTTTGTGCTTCTGCTTTGGATTCTAGGCAGGGAGCATTCAGGCCCTCCCTGGACTTGGAGTCTGATTTTTAAAATATGTGTGCTGGGCTCTGAGATCAAACTCAGTTCATAACCTGACTCTTTTGATACCTTCTGGAACTATCACCCTCACAGTTTAGAGAGATTTCCCTGCAGCCCAGCAATAGCTCAAGGGGGACAGAAGTACCAAAAATTGCAGCCTTCCTCTAAGGAAGCCCACCCTTGTTAGGGTGCAGTCTGACAGGCCTGCTGACCATGTCACCCCCTATTGCTGGTTTTATGTGAAGGGCACAAGGCATACACCAAGATGCCTTCCTATGGATACCTTAACTAGGATGAGGGAGTTCAATCTGAACCCAAAGAGCCATCTGTTTTGAAACTGACATATTTATTCTTTCTTTCTCTGAGCAGAAGCTAGCTTATTACTCCAAAATGCAGGAAGCCCAGGAGTGCAGCGCCAGCCCCTCCAGCAGTGGAAGTGGCAGTTCATTTTCCAGCCAAACCCCAGCCAGCATAAAAGAGGAGGAAGGAAGCCCAGAGAAAGAGCGCCCACCAGAGGCAGAGTACATCAACTCCCGCTGCGTACTCTTCACCTATTTCCAGGGGGACATCAGCTCTGTGGTAGATGAACATTTCAGTAGGGCCCTGAGCCAGCCTAGCAGCTACTCCCCCAGCTGTACCAGCAGCAAAGCACCAAGGAGCTCTGGTCCTTGGCGAGGTGAGTTTGGGGACCCTACTGGGAAGAATAGATTGAGAGCTCTTTCAATCTGGGGTCTACCTGCAGGGGCCCAAGATTTACAGCTGAAAGAACACTAGATGTCAAGGAGTGGCAAAGAGGAGCATTTGTGTATGTGGGGTGGGTGAAGAACAATGAAGGGGAAAGAGCTTGTGTATAAGATCTGTTTTTAAAGAGGCAGAGCAGAACAGTGCCCTCGAAATAAACACTAGCCTTGGAATTGAAAGGTCTGGGTTTAGCTCTACCACTTCTTAGCAATATGACCTTGGGCAAGTCTCTTAACCTCTTTGAGGCCACTATTTATTAGTCTCTAAAATTAGAATAACACTTGCCCTCCTAACCATCACCACAGAAGGTTGCAAGACTGGAACATTAAAATGTATGTAAACCTGAAGTGGAAATATGAGGTTTCCAACACTCTCCCAAACTCAGCGGCACAGAATCTTTACCAACAATAACTTACAGGGCACATCCCCAGTTTCCAAAAATTTGCCCAGAAGTCCTAGACAACCCCTGCAAACAAAATTTTCTGGAGAACGCAGCCTAACGTCAACCTACGCCTTTTGTCTTGTTTCAGTTGCTTGGGAAATCTTGAAGCAGAAAATGTCTTTTCATAAGCAAGTGAAGTAGCAAAGAAACAAAAATTTGGATGCAGCCAAAACACCTTTAGTGATTTTCCTAGCACATCTCTTAAAGATTTTTCTACCTTCCCCACAAAGCATCATTTTACTCTAGCCTGAGACAATGATTTCTTGCATAAGTTAACTAAATCTCCCTTCTATTCTGAAATCTCAGCTTCATTTTTTTTTTATCATTAAGACTAGGTCAGGGAAAACGTTTAGTAAACGAGCACACCAAACTTAGTTTTTGATGTGTATGAAGATGAGAATGAGGACTTCATTGTTTAAAAAAAAATTGTTGTTTTGCAGGAAATAAGGACCATCACTCTTACCCATGTTTCTTTCTAAGAGTCTGGCAATTTGCACACACCTTGCCCTTAGACAAGATCCAAAACCATTAGTTTTAAATACAGGACATTGTTTTTATTCTCCAATTGCCTAAATATTTTAAAGGGGAAAGACTGTTCACCACTTAGAATACATTTTGAAGCCACTTTAAATTCTTTAGTATTGAGGGCAGATGGCTTCCCCAGAGAAAGGGTCTTTCCTTAGCTACTAAAATCAATGAATTTAATTTAAACACTGTTCCCTTAAAATGCTGCCATGCACTAGGAGTTCACAGATATAATGAGAATAATGCAAATAATTATTATTGTTATTCCTGACATTCTCACTTTGATGCAGAAAGTTTGTTAATTGAAATTAGGATTTTTAAAAAAACTGTCCCTACACAGCTGCTCTTTTAATACATATAGTTTACTGTTTTGCTTGAGTTCTTGCAGAAAACAAGATAGTATTTGAAATAAGGTTTCTAGAAAAGAAAGCTAATAGTAGCAAGACTTCAAAATATGTCATAGACTTCCAGTCTATCAGAGTCCTTGGAGGGGCACATTTTCTGGAAGAAGGAACACTGAAATGTGGGAGGGTGTAGTGAGATCCCTAGGGGGGCCAATCAAGGCTGGTGGACAGATCTCTGCTTGAGAGGAGCTTGCGGCTAGAAAGAAAAGTTGGGAGGTGGGGGTCTGCACTGAGACTTCCCAGGTAGCTGGGCCCGGTGGCAGGAGGACGTGGGGGATGCTTCCTGCTCCCCAAATTTTGAGCAGGAAGAAGAGAACTCTCGGTTCTTCCTCTCTTCCACTCCCGGGGTTTCTCCACTAAGGATGCTTCTGCAAAATCAAAGTAATCTGGCAGCCCTGATTTCTCAGTGCCAGAACCTCCCTTTCCCTCGCTGCAGATCTCTGATAAAGGTGCAGCCCAGAGGCAGATGCTATTAGTCTGCTATCTGCCGTGGCTTTCCCGCCCTTACCCTCCCCGGTGCGTTCAGTTCAGTGGACAGTGGGGTCCGCGTGTGGAGCGGCTGTAACAGGGTCCTCTCTACGTTTCCTCCCCTCCGCTTCCTCCGCCTGCAGACGGCCCCTTCCCGATGAGCCAGCGCAGCTTCCCCGCCTCCTTCTGGAACAGCGCGTACCAAGCGCCGGTACCTGCACCTCTGGGCAGCCCTCTGGCCGCGGCGCACTCGGAGCTGCCCTTCGCCGCCGCCGACCCCTACTCTCCCGCGGCCCTACACAGCCACCTGCACCAGGGTGCCGCAGAAGCGTGGCACCACGCGCACCCGCACCACGCACATCCCCACCACCCCTACGCGCTGGGCAGTGCCCTTGGCACCCAGGCAGCCGCCTACCCGCGGCCCACCGCGGTGCACGAGGTCTACGCCCCGCACTTCGACCCGCGCTACGGGCCTTTGCTGATGCCCGCCTCCTCCGGGCGCCCGGCCCGCCTCGCACCCGCCCCGGCGCCCGCGCCCAGCAGCCCACCCTGCGAGCTCTCCGCAAAGGGCGAGGCGGCCGGCGGCGCGTGGACCGCGCCCGGGGGACCCTTCGTGAGCCCCGCGGGGGACGTGACCCAGGGCCTGGGCCTCAGCGTGGACTCAGGTAAGCGGAGAAGGGAGTGTAGCCTCCCCGGGGCCCCTTCAGCGCTGTACCCTACCCTAGGCTAAGCCCTAGACCTCGTTAGTTCTCCTGGAAGATTCCCAGGACCCACTGGCCAGAGTCTGCATGGATTAATCGTGTTTCAGCTGATACAAAACCCTGTGCCATTGATGTGGGCGGGATTAGAAAGTAGGACCCTGCCCTAATCTGGGTAGCAAATAATACAGAAGACTTTTTCTCTTTTGTTTTAAAATAAAAATTGGTGGAAAGGTTCTAGCTCAGCGCTGTTCAGTATTGTAGCCACTAACCACGTGTGACTACTGAGCACTTGGTATGTGCGGCTAGGGCGCTTTAAGATGTGCTGTCAGTACATAATACACACTGGGTTTCGAACACTTTGTGCAAAATAAGAATGTAAAATTCACCTCGTTGATATTTTTATATTGATTTTTGCATGTTCAAATTTGTTTAACACGTTGCATATTAAATATATTGGGTTAAATAAAATATATTATTAAAATTATCACTTGTTTCTTTTTACTTTTTTAAAATGTGGCTGCTAGAAAATTTAGCGTTATGCCTGTGGCTTCCACTGTATTCCTATTGGACAGCGCCGATCTAGAGTACTGTTCAGAGAGTAGTTTAAAATCCTCTATGACTTGGGGAGGGGTCTTGTCATTTAGTGACAATTATGTGACTCTTAGATCAGCTTAATTGCCAAATTAAATAGGAATCTTAACATGTAAAACTTACAGAATATGATTTTAATGATAATGCTAAGATGCTAAATCTCTGACTTAAAAAGTTGAATCTGAAAGTTATATTCAAATGAGGATTTTTTTCCTTTTCTTTTCTTTTTCTTTTTTTCTTCTTTTATTTTTTAAAGAGCAAATAAAAAAATGCTACATAAATGCAACTCTTGGGTAGTAATCTTGTCCACTCCCCCTTCCCCTCAGGTGAAGATTTGACTTTTCTGTTTGGTTTGCTTTGCTTTTACTTTCATTCACCATTGGTCCCCTCCCCTTTAGATGAACTCTGTGACTTTCACAATAAAACAGTGGTGTTTGTCTTTCTCTTTCCTTAAATATCTTGTGCCTTCCCTCCCTTCTCTCCTCTGCTCTCTCTATCTCTCTCTCCCCCCTGTTCTCTCTCTCCTCTCTATTTTCAGGTTTACAGCCTCAGGACAAAAGCAAGGATCTGTACTGGTTTTAGAGCCCACCTTCTTCCCTGTAGGTCTCTGCGCAGTGCACTTGGTGACTCAGAGCTGAAATGGAGTGGGTTTGTAACAGCTTCTGATCTTGGTTTGCAGCTCGACGCTATTCCCTCTGTGGTGCATCCCTTCTGAGCTGACCTGCTGACCCAGGGTTTCCCCTTCCCTTTCCTTTCTGACCAGCCATGGAGGCTCAGCATCTGTGCCTCTCACTTCGTGGATGAGGACATGGAGGAAGGCAGAGACTTCAAACTTCTCCATGTATTGGGAAAACCAAAAGGCACATTTACAGATATGTCATCTAAAATTAATCTCTTCCAGAGACTGAATTATGTTCAATGACTTTTGGCCAAATCACTGGAAATATCTGTGGTGAAATTGCTTAGTCAGATGATATGATATCATAAGCTTTCTTGGAATGGGAAAAAGAAAGAGACCTTTCGGTGTGAATATTTCTTATGCTGTTGTGAATTGTTTCATTAGGAAGTATGATCATCACACCACCAATATCAACATCCTCAGGTTTGAAAATGCAAAGACTGTGGTAGAGAAGTAAAAAGAAGCCAATTCTTCCTTCTTCAAGGCTCAGCTTCCAGCTCCTTTCCTGCCCATTGCTTCCCCACAACACCCACTCCAGACATAAAGACATTTTTTCCTTTGGACTGTGAACATGGAAACCTCAGTCTGAATGTGAGTGGCAAGTGGCTGATCTGGAGCCACCTGCCCAAGTCTTACTGAAATGCAGCTGTTGTAGGACAACTGTTTAAAACTCCAGAAATACATCGACCAAGGTGGCACTTCCCAGTGTTTGGCCAAACAATTGCAATTGCACTGGATATAGTGTATATATATATATATATATATATATATATATATATATATATCTTTTTATAAGGAACATTTTACAATGAAAGAAGAAACCCTGCTCTGCCTTCTCTCCCACAAATCCTGTCCCTCCCTTTATCCTCCAGATGAAAAATGCAACAAGAGACTCCCAACTGTCTCCATGGAGAGGAACAAGAAATCACCACAAGGGGAAGAAATGTCTATGGCATCAACAATGGCTTAAATATTTTTCTCAGTTTCTAAGGTTGCAATTGGTCACTTTTGTATTGAAACAGGGGAAGGGGTCTGTGTGGGGGCAAAGTTGAAGGAGATGAGGAAGAAGAAACAAACATTAAAGATATCTATTTACTACAAATTCACCGTGTTGTTTCATAAAAATAAACATCCCAGTTTTTCTTTAGTAGAATAAAATGATATATAGTAGTATAATCTGATTCCAGCAATGTTGTGAGCAGCACATGCACACGCATGCACATACACACAAACACAAACACAGGCACGAATACACCTCACACATTGCTTTTTCCCAAGTGTTTCCTGTACTATATTCTATAGTGTCTGTTAATCCCTTTCCATCTCACAGCACGTCTAGAGTTTGGAAGTTAGGTTTCTATCCCACCTCTGCTTAGCAGGTACGGAAACATGTGGTCCATGGAAGGTAAGGGATTAACTGGTTAGCATTCAGGAAGTTAGAAGCAGAGGTGGTACACAAAGCACTATTTGTACCCCATTGAGTCATATACAGATTTATTATTTTCCAGAAGGGAATGGTACCGTTACTGCTTAAATTCTAGCCTCTTACAACAGTGGTGTCATCAGTTGAAAACATTTTTTTAAATTTTGGTTATTTTATATTTTAATAAGATAGGCTAAGAAACCAAAGCTCCTGCTAAAAGGAAAACAGGTGGGGGAGATAGATTGTTAAATTTATGTCTTCTTCCTGTTGATGCTAAAATATTTATATTCTTTCACTAAAGTGCCCAGAAGAAGCCAGGTGTGTGCACACCTGTAATACCAGCTACTTAGAAGGCCGAGGTAGGAAAATCACAAGTTCAAGGCCAGTCTGAGCAACTTAGAGAGACCCTGTCTCAAAATAAAAAATAAAAAAAGTCTGGGGATATACTTCAGTGGTAGAGTATCTTTGGGTTCAATCCCTAGTACCACACCAAAAATAAAAATGATAATTAAAGTGCCCAGGAGAGATATATTATGTTATGCCAAAATTGTTCTTGCACATTATTGAAGCATAAAAATATTAGTACAAATCTTGACTTCATTGTAATATGAGAGGCAAATATCATTTATCTTGGATCATAATCCCAAGAGTCGGAAGCAGTTAAAGACCTTACTCAAAGCAAGAACTTGGCAGAGTTAACCATCTTTTTTTTTTTTATTTTGGGAACCTGTAAAGTAAATATGATCATTACAAGAGTATTGTTGGTTTTGCTCAGATGGAAGGTCCTATGATTATGCTGTTCCAGATATGATGGTAATAATAACTAATGTTAATTATTTAATCCTGTATCAGGCAATGATCCAAAGACTTAAGAATAGATTAATTCATTTAGGCCTCATATATTTTTAAAAAAGAAAAAGAGCCAATTTTTTTCATCTGGTTTTTGTTTTTCCTTTATTTATTTTTGTATGTGGTGCTAGGGATCAAACCCAGAATCTCTCACATGCCAAGGAAGTGTTCTGCCACTGAGTCACCTTTCTAGCCCAAACCTCACATTTTATATGGCATTTATTATGATCTCCTTCTTACTATGAGAAAACTGAGGCACCAGAGGAAGAATAATTTACCCAGTCATAAAGCTTGTAAGTGGCAGTACCAAGATGCAAACCTAGACATCCAAGTGCAGTGGCTTCCATGTAACCCCTGCAATGTGCTTATCTAGTTCTAATGTCTCTCTTTGCTCTTCATCTTTGTACTTCTTTTCTTCTCGACAACAGATGTGCAAAAGAAGGGGAAAGAGGCAGGGAAGAAAAGACTCTCAGTCACAGGATCTCAGGTCTCAAAGGAACTGTTTTTGGGCATTGTCCAAAATCCTTCATCAGATGGCGCTACCATTAGACTCCTCAGTCGGATGCAGCTCTCTATTCTTCTCCAGGAGGGAATTACTGCTTCTTCTTTATTAATTCATTTCAGTATTTAACAGGCTTCACTGCTCTGAAGTTCTTCACACCCAACCTAACCAAGCTCTGTAAGAGTTAGCCTGAGGTTTGGACGCTGAAGCAATTACTAAAATTAACTTTGGACTTCTCTGTGGATTTTTTTAATCCATGTTCCATTGGCATAGATCACTGGTATATAAAAGCATAAATAAGATGCATTAATTCCCAGTGTGATTTTTCATAAACTACCAATAAATGTGTCATAGAAGAAAGCATAGCAGTGTACTCTCAGCTAGGGTCTTTTCTCCCAGTATTCCGCACTGGAAGAGGCACTTTACCTGTGCTCCACCTGCATTAGTACTCACAAGTTCTGTGGTCAGAACCCACAGGGAGTGTTTTCCCAGCCACAAGGTTCTGATTACTGAAACCTCTCTCTTAAGCTGCATCTGACCTGAATATCAGATTGCGGGTGAGGAGACTCATTCACTGGAACTGGCCTTTTGGGCTGCCCTGAACACACCGTTCAGACTGCTGAGCCAGCCCAGGCTCCAGGGACTTGACAGGGATGACCCTCAAAGTGCAGCATTTCTCTGTTTTATCATTCCTAAAGTAGAAATGCAAGATGGTCTAGAACTAAGATTTGGTTTTGTGCAATAAGAGCATTGAAGAGAATGTCAGGATCCATGCCCTAGCTGATTTGCTTCAGGCCCACCCAGTCATGTAAATTGTGAACTCCCATACCTGTCTTGTAACATTAGTGAAACCATGCAGATTTAAAGATTCTAATAGTTGGATAAAGGACATTTGAGGAAATGAGACATGAGAAAAGATAAGCATGATGCTTCTATATATATTACACCTGGTGAGGTTCTGAGAGAAAGATTAGATTCCTGTAATCATAGTCCTTGGCACTGGTGTCTGCCTCACCCACAGCTTTCCCTTGCACTTGGCCTAAGCCATGGAAGAGGTGATGAAAAGGGGAGAGACGGCTCTCCACCACCAAGTAATCCTCTTGCCCATTGCCCTCTGGATGAGAATTTGCCAGCCAGCTACAGGGAACTCTATCTATTCTGTTCCTTTAGTTGAGAAGGACTGGCCATCCCCATCTCATTTCCCCTTTGAAGTTCTATTTCAATGTGTGGCAAATTCTAGCACTGCCTTAAGATTGTTTGGGGGCCTGGATAGGAGGCAGGGTAGAGGTGGTGGGTATTGGGATTAAGGCTCTCTAACTGAAAGCTGCTCTGCTCACTTGTTCTGGGTAAGTACTGTATTTTCTGTGCCCTTTTGCATCTGGAGGAACAACTCTTAAGGTTTAACTTCCATTTTGCTTAGAATCATAAAGCCTGCATTTCTGCACAGGCACCCATATGTATTCCATCCAAGAAAACAAAGGAGCTATCTTTTTAAGTGCTTAGTAAGTTGGAGATCAATATACGTTGATTATATGTACATATATATAATTATTATCTAAGTTATTATGTAACTTAGATAAATTGCTTTGCATATCAATGCTATTTCTATAAATTGCATTTTGATGTAATTCAGAGATTGAAGTCAAAGCATGGGACAAAAATGGGAAGATAGTTGAAAGAAAGACTTTAAAAATAAATTGAAAAACAAGATTCCTTTATAAAATTCCTTTAACTGTTTATTGGCAATTTGCATGCAAATAACTTACATAGCGATTGTGTTTGTCAAGGACTTTGCCCTGTGTTCCATCTTTTCTTGCTAGAGTTTTATATTTATTATATACTCCTCAAATCTGTAATAAAGGAATAAACGTCCTAAGAACAGCACCATTATTACAGTTGCCATTTGTATGCAATTGCAGTCACCATATTTACACAAGCACAGACTTAAGTAAATTTCGTATTTTCTGAACAGCAGCTTTTCCTTATCAACCATAAATAAATGAATAAATGTAACCCTAATAATACAAATACAGTATCTGTACAATAGAATCTGTCCCAAATACACACACACACAGACAGAGACAGAGAGAGAGAGAGAGAGAGAGAGAGAGATGAGAGATGCAAGCCTAAAGAGAAATCAGAGCCATCATGTCCTCAAACAGGCGTAGACACAAATGATTATTCTCACTTGACAGACCAACTGTACTGCTCTTTCCTTGTATTTCACTCCAGCCCCAGAGGGCTGGATCAGGAAAGAGACACTTGATAGCTTCTGTTTCCGTGGTTGACATATTTGTGAAGTTAACGCATAATCTGAAAGCAGAAGCTAATAAATTATAGGGTGCTAATTGGAGCTGGAGTGGAGCTGTCAATCATGTTATCTTAAACACAGAGAGACCCTCATAACCTAAAAAGGCAAGGCAACCTCCAAGAACAGCTCCCAGTTGTTTCCAGCCATGACCTCCAAACTCCTCTTCCAGGCCGAGTGGCACTGACAGCAGAGGTGATTCTGCTAACCCAAGCTGACTTTAAGAGAGAAACAGATATTCTTGTAGGGAAAAAGGGTAAAATATTTTGCTGAAGGATTAATGCTTAACCTTTAGAGAAATCGATATTAAATTTACTAGAATAATTATGACTTTGGCAAAACATTATCCTGCATTTGAAACTTTTCACATTTTAAAAAGAAACAAGTTAATTCAAAAAGAGAAAAGTTAAGATTCTCTACAATAGGTCTACCTCAAATGATGGTATTTCTGAGAGTTTTTCAATCTACTCTTTTTTTTTTTTAAGAGAGAGGGACAGTGAGAGAGAGGGAGAAAGACAGAATGAGTTTTATTTAGTTTTTCATGTGACTTTTTCATTGTGTAGGAAGTTTGAACTCATGTCCTTGTGCATGCCAGTCAAGCACCATAACGGTAGAGCTACCGCTCCAGCCCCTCAATCTACTCTTAAAAAGCTAAGCTCCACTAAGATGTTAACTAAGAATTGAGTTATTTCACATAGATAAACAGCAGCAGCGTGTTTCCCATTCCTTTGTTTTGTTCTTAAAATCTCTGAGTAAGCTCCAATTCTACTTAAGTCCCAATGTTTCAAAATGTCTAAAGTGGTTTCAAACTATCCTCCCTCTCATTATTATTTCCATTTCCTGTTAAAAAATCACAAATGAATCAATATCATTACATAAAAGAAATTTGCTTTTCATAAAGGTAAACTAAATTTTGGAAAATGAACTTAAAAGTTTTGATTCCCAATTTCTATGTGCACCCTGTAATGATCCAGTTACTGACTAGAAAAGTCTGCCCACGCTTATATTTGGAATTCATACTTAAATCCCTATATGTCTTTACAACTAGGAAAGTATACCATTTAACTTATAATTTGGAAGCTTTAGTATACTTAAAACAAAATTATTTTTCACTCAGGAGAGAGAAAAATTCAAGATCTTTAAATTCAAAACACATTTGGTAGAAACAACAATTAGGATTGAGAATGTCACAAACTCCTTTCTTTTACTGCTAATTCTCAAAAAACAGCCTTGCCCTCTCTTTTGGCAGCTGTATTATAAGCCTGTGCCAACAAAGGGATTATTTAAAAATAAGATGGGAAACAAAGCAAAGTGGGTTTTTGTTGGGTTTTTGTTACTGTTTATTTTTACTAGGTAAAATCCTACTTCCTTTTTCTTCTTCTTCTAGTACATTCAACATGTAACCTATTCTTGAAAGCAACTGGACATTTTTCCATAGAATTGTATGACATTTTTTCACATTTATATCTGCTGTTTCATGGAATTTCTTGAAATCTCTAGAAGCATTGCCTAAAAGTGCTATATTATCACTATGTTCCACCTTGCTTTATGGAGCATGAAATTTCATTTTTACCTCAGGCAATTTCTTCTCCGCACTCAGAAACTGACAGAAGGGTGTTGACAGACTGATTTTGGTAAGAAACAGAGAACAGAGCTTAAGATATTTGTTCTTCCTTGTTCAAAGGCTTCCTTTAAAAACACATTCTTCACTCAGACTTTTTTAAAGGAGTAAGAAAAGGATCTAGGGAATTAGGCTCAAACCCTGAGGGAAAACAACTATGAATTTGTATTCAATTGGAATTAGACAGAAAATTATTCATGCTCTTATACTTAACAATTCCAAACTATTTAGTTGATAAACCAAGTGACAACACTGGACTCCATGATTTTTGCATGGACACTTGGGGTCATTTGATATTTAAAGAATGGTGGTATTTAAATGGGACTAAAAATTTCAAAACTCCACCATGGAATACTGCCATCTCCTGTCCCTCCTCCAGTGTAAAATGTATGGAAAATAAGAAAGAAAAATAAACAATGCTCCAAGCCATGACCCGCACCTATGTTGCCAGTTAATGTAGGACTGAGTCTTATGTTATTGAGTCGGGAAGTAAACAGATGCCTGAATTCTGCTGTATTGCAGGCATCAACAAGGGCAAGACATTAAATGTTTAAGAAGTTATTCAATTTAACAGTGTATTTCTTTTCAGATAACAAAATTCTGGATATATTTTCAGGGTTATTTTAGGATGCATATTTAATTTTTGTCACCTCATTTATCAGAAAGATTTCTAACTTGAATTCCAATTACACACCATTTATTCTTCTTACTATAAAGAGTTCTAAAAATGACAGTAAAAGAAATGCTTTGCATAATCTGTTTATTGTGCTTTCGTCCTTCATGTCTGTAGCAATGAACTAAAAGAAGTTAGAGGGCTGGAGTGGTGGCTCAGCGGTGACAGCACTTGCCTGGCATACGCAAGGCCATGGGTTCAAACCCCAGTACCACATATACAACAAAGTGTTGGAGCAATGAAAGCCACATGAAAAACTAAATAAAATGGATTCTTTCTCTCTCTCTCTCTCTCTCTCTCTCTCTCTCTCTCTCTCACTGTTCCACTCTCTTAAAAAATAGAAAGTTAGAGCTATGTTCTCTCAGTTTTCAAGAGGATATAAGCTTACCAACAGATAAGATCTAGCCCAATGTTACACCATCTAGAAATTGCCAGAGTACCAAAACATAGTTGTTCTAGTTGACTGTTGGCTCTAATAGTGGTCTGCATTGTTTTCTCTTATATCCCAGGAAGGTTTTTATAAATTTCTACCTCCCACAGTGTTAGAAAACCTTCACCCTCACTGCTCTCTTGCCTGAATGTTATCTATTCTTCAGAGTCTACCTTAGTTTCTGCAGCTTCCACGAAGAAGCCTTGCCTCTAAATCAGACCACAGGAAGTGATCTCACCTTTATGGGAACTCTTGGCACCTAACATCTATGCAGGGTACTTGGCAGTTGTGTAAAGACAACCTTTCTAATTCAGGACCTAAAAGGTTGCAATAATCTGAAAGTTCTTTTCTTCAATCTTGATTTAAGAGTTTTTGCCCTGCAGTTAATATTAATTACCTTGAGCAGAAACCAACAATTGTTGTGAAGACATAAACTATTGCATTAAAATATTTTGTTTAATTGTGTACAAACAAATGTAAAAATATATGCTGATCTGAGGTTTGGAGTACAAGATAAAAAAAGAAATTCTTCTGGAAGCCTGCTCAGTAAAGAAAATCCTCATATTAAAAGGAGTAGGGAGAGATTCTATCGCATTTAGAGGAACCAATTAGTGTCAAATATCCCTTTCCCACATTTGTGTCCTGAGCTTCAACCTGTCTTCTGCTCAAGGACATCACTTCAACAATTACCTTTTCTTTTTTCTGCATTATAACTTTTTCCTCTCCATTGGATCATTCCCGTTAAAAAGGACTGTGATATTTTCTATATTTTTAAAACAAAACAAAATAGCAAAAATAAGAACCAAACAACCTCGGAGCTCACTGCCTTGCCCCCCAACACACGTACTTTCTCACAGCGCCAGGGTCTGAACAGAGGGCCTCATGCACATTAGACAAGCACTCTACTACTGAGCTATGCTCCCATCCCCAATTCTCTCTTTGTTTCTTTCTTTCTTTTGAGAGAGAGAGAAAATGAGAGAGAGAGTTATTTATTTTTTCATCTGTTTTTTGTTTTCCTCCACTTAGTTATACATGTGGTACTGGGATCAAATCTGGGTCCTTGCATATGCCAGGCAAGCTCTCTACAACTGAGCCCCCTCCCCAGCCCTTCTTATTCCCTTTAAATGGCAAAACATCTTAAATGAGCCATCGCCTTGCTCTTTTCATTTACATTTTTATTTTCTCTTCTACCCACTCTAATTTGGCTTTTATACACACACACTTGTTGGCCATTAGGTACCTGTGACTAAACCTGAAAATCTCTTCTCAGTAGATTATAAATGTATCATCAATAGTGTGGATTCTCTAAGAAGAAGATGACAAGATTAGTATCACACACTTACATGTTCTAGCAAATACACTACATCTGACTTAGCAAATGTCGTTGGGGTGAACATTTGATTTAACATTACTTTTCAGTCATTCTCCAGCATCCTTCTAGTTTCTTCAGGAATTTGGTGTTGGTTTTGATTTGTTATTTGGAGGACAGAAGCAGTTTCAGAAGTTTCCACTGGACCTTCCACTGTGGTATCTTTGAACACTACCCAGAAGCCAAGGACCCAGAGAGAGCTACTCCAACCACAAAGTATAATATAGATGCCAATGATGCATTTAAGCTGTGGAGAAATGACCACTGGATGGGGCTGTGGACCCAGTGGATGCATTGTAAGTTAGACTTTAGGGCCATAAGCCCCTCTGAGTGGGGCAATGATGATGTTGTAGGTCTCTGATTCCCAGTGTCAACTTGGATTCTGTATCCAATAGTCTGAAATGTCTGGGAATCCTCTCTTCCCTCGGCATATAGTCAGCAGAACAAATGGTTATAGTCCTCTGTGGAAGAATCATTATAATATCCACCTGCAATCGCATTACAGCATCCTGTCTAGACCTTGTTCTACAGTTACTGGATTGCAGCTCTGAAAATTGGCTCAGATCGGGGAATTGAGCAAGGATTATGATTTTTCTCTGAGTGACCACGTAAGCCTCCTGCCTCTCCATTTCTGCCTTTGTGATGGCTAACTTTAGGTATGCCTGTGAGGATGTTTCTGACACAGCTTTATATTTGAATTAGTGAAGTACGTAGGAAAATATGCCCTCACTCAGTGTGGTGGCCATCATCCTATCAACTGAGGGCCCAGATAGAACAACAAGGCAGAGGAAAGGTAGGAGAGTTCCCTCCCAATCTGTCTGTCTGTCTGTCTCTCTTCTATGAATTATCTGTCTCTACTGGAGCTAGGACACATCTTCTGCTCATAGACATCAGAACTCCAGACGCTCTGGCTTTTAGACTCCAGGACTTGTAATAGCAAGCCCCCTCCCCCACCAGTTTCTCAAGCTTTTGACCTTGGAATTAGAGTTACATCATTGTCTCCTCTGGTTCCAAGGATTTGGAACTTCAACTGAACCACATTACCAGGTTTTTTTGGTTCTCCAATTTGCACATGGACTTTTATGGGTGAATATGAATATGAATAATGTCTTCACATTTGGGGAGCCAATTCCCCTAATGAATTTCCTATCATCTATCTATCTATCTATCATCTATCATCTATCCATTCATCCATCCTTTTGGTTCTGTTTCTCTAGAGAACCCTGACTAACAGCCTTCTACTCACTGTGGATTATAAAGACTGGCTGCCCGTCTGTTCTGCCTTAGGAAGAATGTGTTCCGTTAACCATCTTCACAACTGTTTATGGACCAGCCCCTTTGGCTGCCTCTCCATTATCATGCTGATGGAGGCTCCCTGGCTTCTGGTGCTCAACTGAAGCTATCTGGTCTCTAGTATCTCAAGCCTTCATCATGCCCATGGATGTTCACAAGCCCAACTCTGGGACCAGCTCTGGCATGCAGAGATAACCATTGCTAAGCTTCTTAGTGATGCTTAGTGCAATGCCCTCTCATCAACATAATCCTTATGACTTTGGTGAATAGAGGATGGACAGGGTCATCTGACCTCACATAATAAGCCCATATTAGCACTCCCATTTCTCTCAACCATTTTTTCCTTCCTCTAATTTCTTATGGGGAAATTGAATTAAACTTCTTTGTCTCCAGACATCCAAGGCCACTCTAGTTACAAGTTTGCCTCATCTCCGTGGGTCTTTTCCAGCTAGGTTAAATCTCACATTCCAGAATGACTTTTCCAGAAAAGTCTCACCTAGTAAATGAATTCTTACTTATCCAATCTTACCTTTCCATCCTCTGGTCCAGGTACCTTCAGAATGTGATCCCAACCCTGCACATCTAGCTCCTGCAGTGCATTTTGTCTAATGCTTAGAGCTACCTTGGAATGAAATCTCTTTCCTTCTTTATCACATTCAATATATCCTTAATCTTAAAATATAGCACCTTCCTTCTTCTGGTTTTTTGCAAAGCAGCCCAGAAAGACTAAAATAGGTCATCTGATTCAGGGACCCTAAACCCCTAAATAATTGCAAGGACAGTTAGACAGACTTCCCTTTAGCAAGGAGAGAGTATCATAAAGAAGTCAAGGGTGCTCTACACTTATCCTACATCCAGAAAGGCTATTTTGAGGACAAAAGGTGGCTTTGAAACAGAAGAGAAACTGAGGATGATAAGATGAATTTTATAATTTATTAGTATATGCTCACCATCATTTCAAGGACGTCCATAGTGTCAGGCCTGACTTACATTTGACGTGACCTTGAAAGCAGTGCCCCAATAATACATTCTATCTGTGTCTCAGAAAATAACTCAGGATTAAAACAATCCTCTTCAGTTCCTTGGCATTAGACCAATTTTCTAGGGTTTGCTAGTTTGAGCCACAAGTTAGTACTGGACTTGTGAAATGTGGGTGAGAAGATGATGAGAAAATCAACTCACAATCCTTAAACATGGATACCCACTTTGGGGTAAAGAATATACAAGGGTGTGAAAGACAGCTCCATATATTTAGAAAGCCTGAAATTTATTTGAGTAGGTAAAACACAGAAATAGAATGAAAGTGGATGTGGTTACTGTCAATGAGATACAAAGATAATAAGGGCAATGGTAATTCTGAGAAGTCAGAAATAGGAGAGGTAAGACTGGCCTTTCCAAAAAGTTGGAATATGAACTGGCCCTAAGGATGGATGGGATTAGAAACAGAGAAGTAAGAAGATCTCAACAGGCAAGGAAAAACCAAGATGGAAAGCAATATAGAGTGTGCCTGCTTCAGAAATAGGTTTTATTTTTAAGGACATTATGGGTAAAACATTTTAATCAGAATTAGGTAAACATTAGTTTTACCTAGGTAAAGCTTTGTCAATTGGCAATTAAACCATAAACAACACTTTGCAGTTTCAACTTAAAATTTTTCTTATAAATTCTTTATTTCCTTGAACAAATGTAAATGAAACTCAGATTTAGCAGTTATTTCATTTAAACATTTATCAGTACTAACTTCTGCCTTTGTAAGCTATTATTTCTCCAAAGTCTAATACTCCCTGGTCCAATTTTGCAGGTAAAAATTTGTCAATAAGATTTTGTTCTTCTGTTAATGTTTAGGGAATTACACATTTTGAGAGGTTCCATTTTTAGCCTTTGCCAATTTTTTCCCTCTTGATTACAAAACCATTTTTTTCCATAATTAACTTCCAATTGTAGAATTACAATCACATAATTAACCAATCAATTATATTTTAGCACTTATTTTTATCTATAACACATTTTACATGTGAGACAGTAAACCACTATTTTATTTTGCATTATGTATTTCTACTGATATTATTTGTTACTAATTATAAAGACTATTAACTTATACTTATTTTTTAATAAGTACAAGAGACATGAACTTATTGAAAGATGGGAATTTTATTGGCTCTTCGCCTCATAGTAATGAATTCTCTATTGTACAAATCATAATGGCAAATGTACTGCAAATTTAATTCTTTTGTGTACTTCTGATTCCTTCATATTTCCCAAAATAAGGTTTGTGGCACTGACCAAGTAAAATCCTAGTTGCAAGCAACAAAAACCAACTGATGTAAAAGAAAAGTAGTTATTAAAAGGATATGGTATAACTCTTCGAATCCCAGGAAAGCTTGAAAACCAGACTTAAAGGACATGAAGCAGACAACAGAACCAGTCCAGTCCAGCCTGGCTGTTGGCTGCCAGAGCAGCATCGCTCTGCTGATGGCCAGCCTTGGACACTAGAGGCCACCTCCCACAACACTACCACCTCTGCACCAGCAGCCAGACCAACTGCACTTGCCACCATTGCCAGGAAGCCTCACTCTGGTCCTTGGTTCTGCATAGTCCTAGGTCTCAAGTAGAAGCCTGAGTGGTGGGGTCTGGGCATGAGGACCAGGGAACATGCCTGCCTTTTTCCTGAAAGAACTACCCAGGGAGCAAATAGAGCAACCACCAGAACAGCAAAGGTAGAGCAATTCTCCAGTGAAAAAAGGGGCTTCACTTCCTTGGCTAGCCAGAAGAATGACAGATGCCCACTAGAGGGTCCCCAGAGCAGAAAGAAAATATCCTGCCATGTTCACGGGAATATCAGATGTTGCCGAATGACCATGCATCCTGGACCTTAATTCACAGGTTGTTCCCGCAAAACTATGGATTCACTTCTCTGGGCTCACATTCAGCTGGTCATCTTTGCATTTTCTCAGGTAGTACACAAACAAAAAGTTTAAGTAAATTATTCAAGGTGGAAGCAGATACATGATCCTCTTCCACATAGTTTTTAGCAGATATTTATAATGGCAACGTTCATTTTGTCTAGAAACATTCTGTGCACAGCAATTGAATAACATGCAAAATAGTTACATACATTAGTGTTGTTGTTGGAGCAAGTGTAACTTTGGGTAACTCCAAAAAAAATTATTGGTTTCAAGGCAGAATTTTAAAAATTATTGGTTTCCCTGAAGAATTTTTTAATAGTTCTCATGTAGGCATTTATTATTTTGTGCCATTGCTAAAAAAAAAAATCACATAGCTTGAATTAACATTACATAATCACATATTTAATTTTAAGGATTATATGATACTAGATACAATCATGAGGATCTTTTGTATAAAATGGCAAATTAAAAACAAACTTTTTTTCTTTCTTTTTCTTTTTCTTATTTTGTTTTAGTTTTTTGTTTTTTTTTCCTCAGCACTTGAAATGAAACCCAAGACCACACATGCTAGGAAAGTGCTCTGCTACTGAGTCACACTACCAGCCCCCAAAAACAATTTTCATAATAGCACACAAGTCACAGGACAATTTTTATGCAATCCAAAGATCGCAGAATGCTAAACTTTAAGAGTCAAAAGATCGTTATGGTCCTGTTTTCTGTATGCCTGAAACTGCTGTTTTAAGCCTCCAAAATACAAAATATTTTATAGTAGTGATTAAAGATATTTTATAGGAATGATAACTTTCCAGATGATTCTCATGTCACAGGTGCTGACTCCTTCTGTATGTGTAGACTGTTCAGTCACTTCCTAGGTCCCCTTTGAGACAATCTGGAGCTGAGTCAGTGTCTCAGAGTGCTTCCTAGCTCCCTCCTTCATGTCTCTGGTCTGACCTATTCCTGTCTGAAGATTTTTTTTTATTGCAGCCCAGGCTGAAGGGTAGGTGATGGCTTGAGAACTGCATGGTAGAGGGACAGCAGTGTTTTGTTTCCAGATTTAAAGTGTCTTCCTGGGCCTTTCACATGCATGGTGTTTCACCCCACAATTCCACTGAAGGTTAGGCTGTTGGTATGGGGAGTGCAGCAAATGAAACCAAATGGCTCTCAGAACCAAGACAAGAACTCAGGAACTTAAGTATTAGATCACAATCAGACAACCACCATGTCTATCGTTCTTTTCTTTCTGTAACTACTTAATGGGAGTGTTTCTTTCAACTCTATTTCCCAGGCAGAACTATTAATCAGACCCATCTCCATATCCACTGTGAGCGAGACAGGCATAGTTCAGGCCTTCAAGCTTGCCAGGAGGGCAGCAAGCCACTTGTTTTTCTTGGCAGAAATCTTTGTCTGCATGTGGTTCCTTCTCTTCTTTCCTCAGACCACAAGATTCAGATTCCTTGGGGCATAGAGGACCCTCTGAAGTTTTTTCACCTTGACTGCATTCGGTGGCAAGGACCATATAGTTTAATCCTTCTTGGTTCTTGGTTTCCATTAAAGCAACTGGCACAATGTCATCTGAATTCAAACTAATTATACTGCTATCTTCACCTGTAAAGAAAAGTTTGAAAGTTATTCTAGCACCTATTCAATTTTCTTTATTTGTAATAGTATATAGGTTATATGATAATTATGACAACACCAATTTTCTATGTTTGTTCAGCAAACATTTAGCTGGGAAGACAAACACAAGCAAGACATGCTATGTGTCCTTGAGGTCGCAACAGTCTAATAGGGACGTGCACTTAAATAAGGGTCTACATTAAATATAGTGAGGGTGCAGAGGAAATCATCTCTTCCTTAACAAGTGGAACAACTCATGGTCTTTGTGCCAGAAATTAGGTGGCCCCCAGACAGCTCTTTGTCTAAAAACCTTACCCTTCATCCTACTACAGCAGCCAAAATATCTACCTTAAAAGATTTATTCCTTTCAATTTAGCAGTTTAATTACTTATGAAGATAATATTCACTGAATGCCTTTACAAGCCAGGCTGTATTAGGTATTGATGATTTAAGCTGCTTCTCTTTGGATCTTACATTTTTTTAAATTTTTTTAATTTTATTAGAAGTATATAGAGATACAATTGAGGGGGAAACATTATCGAACCAACAGTAATCAATGTATATATACTTTGTTATCCAGGGGTAATGCCAAAACATGGATGACCACCTTGGATTTCACCTGTTGCAGTTTCCCCCAGAAGAACTCATGCGTTAAATTGGTATCTTGTGGAGAAATGACATTGGCTTCTGGGAAAATGTAAGATCCATATTCCCACTCTCCAGTGGGAATATGGATCTTACATTTTAACAGGGAGAGGCAGACAATAAACTCCTGGACAGCTAACTCTGTATCAGGTGGTGAGAAGCACTACAGTGGACAATTTGGCAAGTAGGGGGCAAGAGAATAATGGTAGTGGAAAAGGGCTGCTATTTAAGATGGGGAATCAGCAAAGTGCTCTTTCGTGAAGTGAATTCTAGCTGAGACCCAAATTAACTGAGGGAATTCACCACCTACATATCGTAAGTCATCCCCCTGGGTTAAGTATTATAGAAAACCATTAACACTAATCGATATGTAAAACTAGCATGCTTATGACCACAAAAGGGAACAGATAAGAACCTAGCACTGTTGAGGGAGAAGGAAAAGGTCATGAAACATTAATCACTAATGTGATTATTATTGATGGTGTTAGCCTATTTGGAGCACTTACTATATACCAAGCAGTGTGCTAGACTACATTCATATGTTAACTCATTCTTCTCCAATTAATTAGGTAGTAGAATTGGCCCCACTAAATAGATGAGGAAAATGAGGCATAGAGGAGTTAAATAATTTGCCAAAGGTCACTCAGCTAGAATGAATCTGTGTCCTCCTGCAGGGTGGGCAGAGTTGCGGGAAGGAGGTGGAGCCATATGGGGTGTGCCCTGCAGAAGTCCTTGGGAAGCATAAAAACTGGACACCCATGGAAGAGGAATAGCTGGCAGGAGAGCAGGCAGCCAGAGGTTGACTGGCCTTCTTCACAGTTATACTCATATTACTTTGTTTTTGTCTACTTAACCTTGTCACAGTTTCCAATTCTGTGAACATAATAAATATTCAAATATATTTCAGATTTCCCATAAGGGGTATACTTATTGCTCAGTTTAAATTTTCATAGGTGTTCTGCATCTGAAATGATGGGACAAATGGGTTAAAGGCTGACCTTCTCACACAGGGAAGAATAAGAAATCCCATGGAAAGTTAAAAGCAGAGCTTCTGAGACATATCACAAAATTCTAAGAAATCAAGAAGATACCTATGCAATATAAAGATCAATATAGAAATACAAACTCTAGGAATTGCTTTTTTTAATCAATGCTTTCCAATCTCTGGGTGTTCCTGCCTGGATGAGAAATTTATGATCAGAAGTATTACGGTCTTTCCATACAGTATCATCTTTTAAAAATCAGAAGCATTTCAATAGATGGATGATAGCCCTTCTCCTCCTCACCCTTCCAGCAACAGGGCATCTTGATGTGTGCCCCTAATGGGGGAGGTCTGCTGGCCTACCTATCTTCTACACATGACCCTGATGTACATACAGTTTGGGTTTATTGGGAATGAACTTAAATTGAAATATGGAGAAAGATGAAATAATTTCAAAGGATTAAGGAACATTATACCTGTTTAGTGAATTTAATGGATCTGCCTATTTATTCAGGTTCCACACCTGAACTACAACTTATTGTATTATAAGAGCATACAAACTACATCCCTCCTCTACATCACTATGTATGTATTTCTTTTGCAAATATCATACATTGCTGAAGAACAAGATGGCCACGCTACAAACACATGGGGTCCTTGGGCATCATTTCATTTTCTTCTTTTTTGTTCAAAATAACATAGATCATGTGAGTCATTTGAAAAATCATTTCAGAACACATAAATAGAGAGTGTTGTAAAATATCTCTCCCATAGAAATAATTTCATCAGATGCCCATCAGTGCTGGAAACCTGTAGAGGGACTCAGCTGTTTCGGTTATTGTGACAGGACTAGTAGCCATTGAGAAACTTGTAAGAATAACTTGCTGTTTGTGATAGTAGCAAAAGAAGACATTTTTAAATGCTAGGAATAAATAAGATACTTAACTTTAAGTAATCCATTGAACTATGATTAGGGATATTAGAATAGAATGATCTTAAAGAAATTGGGCTAAAGGAAAGTTTAGAATTTCAACAGAAACTTACATCTGTAAATTAGGTCGACCTTCCAGCTACTTTATCGTCATACCTTTAACCCATTAAATAATACATTGGAAAACTCAAGCCAAAGCAGGAATTTTTTTTTTTTTTGCTTGCTGAGTTTTTGAAATCTTTTATATGAGGTAAATAAATTCTTTTTGCAAATTCTGCTGCAATGTCAGAGAAAAAACATTAACTAACTACTTCATTAGTTCACAGCACTTACAGCAATATTTAGTAACTTGACCCTGGCAAGCTTTCAGCAATTAATACATCTTCTTGTTGCATAAAGAGCTTATGAGAGACAGTGGTAATGGGAGCGGTTGTTTTGCTTATATTTGCTTAAAAATTATTCAATAGCCTACAGGTCAGACCTCAAGGCAGAGATCCTGAACAAAGACAACATGTACTTAGCAACCTCTTTAAGAGGGAAATATTAAAATAAAGGCTTCCAAGTAAGACAGGGTATTTACAGACGAGACATATGCCGGCTGACTGGCTATGTTTAGAACAGCAGAGGAGCATTTAGATTTGTTTCCTGTGGAACTCTCTGGGACTGATGAGGTGATGTTTACACAAATGTTTGGATGAAGTCACTGGGATATTTTTACTAGATGCTCAGATATGTTACTAATCTTCTCTCTCTATCCCCTCTCTACCTCATTAGGTCAGTAGGACCATAGGATAGGCATGGCTCCCTGTAATCCTAGGGTGTTTTATTAAAAAAAAAAAAGTCCTTCCAGTGGCTTTTCATATCTTTTTACATACGTCCCACAACAACGATGAAGACGGACTCCTTATTGCTTTGTTAAATATGCTCCCCAGTCTGCAAAGTAGCATTAAAGCAAAGTAGCATTATCAAACACACACTCTCTCTTTTTTTTTTTTTTTTTCAAAGTTAGATCAGGCTTAAGTTTCAGGAACTGTTCCACTATTTCTATCCTTTACAAAGATTGCAAACTCTGACTTTTATTCTATTTCTTCTCTTTTCCCTGTCTCTTTTGTTCAGTCATACTCTTTTCTATCAAAATTTTGGTATTTTTCATATCTCTTTCTAATCCTTACTTTCAGAATCTACATTCATTGCAAATATCAGAGTGATTATTACTCTTTTACTAAAATTATACTTCTTTCATGGCCCAGAACTACTTATTTCTAAATTATCATAATTGGATTATATTCCCTGTAAAACCCTTTCTATATCATTCTGAATATTTATGTCGCCATCTGTATTTTTACTAATAACAATGAGAATTTTAATTCTTTCTGCCAATAACTCAACTCCTAAATAAACTTGGTATAATCAAGACAAAATGATATATCTTTTCTAGCAGGCCTTGAAAGTCATTTCATTACACCTAGCTGAGCAGCACACTATTGATAACACAATAGGGGAGCACGGGGGCAATTTCCTCACCAGAGCCATGGCACCAGCACCGTGAAGGCTGAGAGCAAGGGCTCAAGAATGCAGCTGAACGCTTGCCCCACCTCAGCTGTGCGATCATGGGAACGTTGCTAAACTTTGTTTTTCTCATCTGTAAAGCAGTGATAATAACACTTCACAGGGCTGTTGGGAGTATGTAGTGAGCAAACCTACATAGCATTGTGAGTTGTACATAAAAAATGCTGAAATAAAATTAACTAAGATTATAGTTAAAAACCTTTTCACAAAAAGGGCTTTGTACTGTATATTTGGTGTGAGTATCATTTGTTATCTATCTCAGCTTCATAGATGAACTAAACGATACATCTTAAAAAGATTTCACCATGGATCCCCAAGGGTCTATGCAAACTTCTGGTAGAGTATAAGATACAGACAAACTCCCAGGCCCATCATGGCAGCTCTGTGATTTTTATAAAATGTGTTTTACAAACTGGAAGGAAAGGATTCCATAACCAAAGAGTTGAATTTTAAAATGTAATGCAAGTCAACTGTAAAATCCATGTGTCCCTCTGGAAGGCTGTTTCTCTGCAGAATTTGTCTACTCCCTCCTTCATGAACCCTGTTCCTTTGGGTTTCCATGACGATGCTCCTCTGGGGCTTTCCTCTTCCAGTTCTGACCTCTCCTCTCCATGCCTGCCATCTTTCTTCTTTAGTCCCTCATATTCAAGCATACCAAACAATACACATTTTGCAGGAAAACAGATAAATAAAAAGATAATCATTAAAGTAATTAGAATAGTTGCCTGGCTGGGGAAGGAGGAAATAGAACAGAATAAGAATATGTGGACAAAGGAACTAAACAAATAAACAAGCGAAGCCTCACATGGTCCAGTGATGATAATGTACAATAAATGGAGAACCTATAATTAACCCAGCTCTGCACTTGCGGTCCAAACTAGTGTAAGGCAGGTGGAGGAGGTGAAAAGACTTCATGAAAATATAGCCTAGCAAGTTAATTCCCCTCCTGACTATCTTAGAGGATAAATCCAGGGGCCATAGAACTACCTTTTTAAAAAAAAAAATGTAGTCCAAAATACAAAATAATTTTCAAGGAGGAAAATTATTCCATCTTCATCATTTAATTGTGATGACAATGGTGCCAGTATAGCATTCTTCTTACCTACCCTAAAGTACCTTCTATATACATTCCATTTAACCTTGATCAGTTCACGTTAGGGGAAAAGGCTAGAAAAAACTTAAAGAATCAACTTACCTTCAAAGCCTTCATTTATAACTCCACTGGAGTTTGTCTCATCCCTGCTCTGAGAAATATTATTTAAGGAAAAATTTCTGAATAATTGAAGCTGGTCTTGAATTTTCTGGAAGGTAGGCCTTTGGTCAGGTTCTTGAGCCCAGCATTGGATCATTAAATTCCACCTGGATATGCAGATACAGACAGGAATATAGGTGGCAATTGGATGTCATTACTGATAACTCAAAGTGAAGAACTTTGAGTTATTTCCAGTTTTTCATAATTTATATAAATAAACAAACATTTTAAATTCTTATTTATGAGTGTCTTGCAATATTACTACCTTTATTAATAGATAATACATTTCTTTGGAAAAACTGACGTTATCTCAATAGTCATTGATCTAAACAAATAGACGGAAAGATGGTTGAAAATGTCTACTGCACATTATGAAATTAATAGCTATAAAAATTATTGAAGAAGCTCAGGTTTAAAAGACTTCATATGTAAACAATGATATTTAAAACAAAATCTAATATTTTCTTCATGCCACACAGGTATTTAGTGGTAGAACCAGAGGCAGAAACCAGATTCAATTCCAGAGATTTTATTCTTTATTACACTGTCAGTTTAGTAAAGAGATTCAGTTCCTCAGATATTTATAACTATTTAATTAAATATTATGTTTTCCTTAATAGTTGTCTGAGAAATGTCTGTGTGACACTCATAATTAGTAATATTTATTTATTCACTCAGCAAAGATTTGATGGACATTTATTTTACCCTAGCAGTGTATCAGGAACTTGGCAAGCAGCAGTGTAACTGTTGTTCTTATAGGTGACATGTATAGTAAATGGAAGAGAGTGACAAAATTTATCACACCATGACTCATCTAAGCAGGAAAAAAGGATAACTTTTATATTGTCTATAACTTATTAGGTCTTTCTCAGAGTTCCCAACAAACAAAATGAAGTTTATACCCTAGTCCAATTCACTATTTTAAACAATATTTTTAGGTAATGAAAAATAATTCAGACTCTCATATTTCCAGTCTATTCCTGTCCCCCATCCTCCTTTCCAAAATGGTATCAGAATATCCACCAGGTATGAAGCTTATGTGTGGTTTAGTGACACAATGAAGGATCCTTTGAACCCTACTGAGCGCTCCAGATCTTCAATGATATCAATGGCTGATCTAGAATTTGATACGCAATGACTAGTCTTGTCCATCCAGTTGGCATCTGCTACTACCAGCACCCTATAAACTCTTTGCCTGCCTATTCCCACTGAACTCTTCCTCCCTTGCCTCACTCTAGGTGGAGGCTTCTCTGTGACTTTCTCATGTTTTGTACCTGTTGACAAGACTAGGGAAATCTGTGCTTGTTCCTGTTACATGCCCATGGAGTTCTTCTTAAAAGAATCTCTAACTCTCAACAAAATCTTCACACTATATGGAAATAGAGGAAGTTTGGAAGTGCAAGAAATACCTACCCTGTCTGGACATACGAGTCTACCTTTTAATAGCATTAGATTTTTCCATGAAAAAGTGAGGGTCCCTTGCTCAATGACCTCTTGTCAACCTCCCAAACTGGAAGGCAGTGGGGCACTTGCTCTTTGCCTCTGGGGTTGAACACCTGATCTAACTGAAGCCTGCAGAGGAGGACTGAGGACCTAGATATCAACACCTTCACCCTCCCACCTATCTATGAAGTTCTCATCTTTCTACATTCCACAGAGCTTACAAGTAATGGGGTTTCTACTCATTCTCTTTTTAATTTGATTTTCTTATATAAATTTGTATAGTATAGTCACTCAAACCTGGTATTTAATACACTAACAAAGAACTAAAGGACTCTAGATAGTCCTCTTTCTCTTCAAAGCTTGGTTTTCAAGTAGACTAATTTACTAAAATGGTCAAATACCTGCTTTCTTTTTTATTTTTCTGGAGCTATGAAGCAGATTGTGGGCCAAGAGAGGAAATTGATAAATAAATAAATAAATTGGGAGGTATTTTAAAAAATTATACTGCCATACTGACAGAAAAATAAATCATTTGAATTCTGTTAAGTTCTTTTAAAAAGTACTTAAGAAAAAAAAAAACATGAGTTCTAATAGAGATGGAACATTTCTGGTAAGTTGCTCACAGAAGGTGCCTCTGCAGAGATGACATTTAAACCCAAGAACTTTGTAGGAAAATAAGATGCTAGTCATGGGAATAGGGTGTGGATAGGAGTCAGGGAGCACACCAGAAGAGGGTAAAGCATGTGTAAAGTCCTAAATTTGGAAGAGCTTGGCACAGTTTAGAACCTGAAAGAAAGCCAGTATTACTGAAGTGCAGTCACTGAGGGGAGAGAATGAGATGAGATCAGAAGAGGAGGGTGAGATCATGCAGGTCTCCCAGACCACGCAAGGAGCTGGATTTTATGTCACTACAATAAGAAGCTGTTGAAGATCTTAAAGCAGGCACGCTCTTTACAATGTGAGGATTACTCTAGTTGATAGATGGACAGTAGATTCTAGAGGGACAAACTGGGAGCTATTAAAGAAGGCTAGGTGAGAGAAAGTGTTGTTTCAAATTACAGTAATGGCAATGGAGATAAAACAAGATTATATTCAATCTTGGGGTGACAATGACCCAGAAATCATCATAAGTATTGCATCTAAAATAGCTAGTGTCTATTTTAGGGATTCTAATGCAATCTTCAAAGTCCTATAATATGGCATACAAATTCCATTTCCATTTGTTTCACTTCTTGACAAGCACCTCAGGTCTGAGTTAGCATTAAATATCAGGGTATTATATGGAAACCCAAACTCGAGTTTTTTTTTTTAATATATTGATCGGATGACTTTTCTTATTATTACAAGGAACTTACAGTCTGATTACAGAATACCAAGCTTGGCTCTATTTTTACAAAATTAGAGTCAAAGCTGAAAAATAAATGAATGATAATCTAATTAATCACATTTTTCCTTATAAATTGTGCCACTTAGATACAAGGATGATACACAGATCATACTGAAGGATCATTGGAATTTGAGGTAAGATATTAAAACTGATATCAAACTATGGATCTTAAACCAACAGTTAAAATAGAATCTAAGGGTTGTCTAATCTCAGAGTTGTCCTAAGATTTAAGAGGAAGAAGAAAAGTACTGTGATACTGAAAGTATATGTGAGAATAAAATTATGTGTCAAGGATATCACCAAGTTACAGATAAAATATCTTAAGAGTTGACATATTTGAATGATGAAGTATTTATATTATTTATTTAATACTTTCTTCATTCTACAAAAATTTCCTAATATTCTTAGTAGATAAATGAAAGAAGGAAGGAAAGAAAAGAAAAGAAAACAAGGGAGAAGGAAGTGAGGAAGGGGAGGAGGAAGGGAGGGTGAGAGAAGCTGACACTTACTTAGCCACCTGCCCCTCACCTACATGTTGACTGTACCCTTGAAAAGTTCTGCCTCTTGTTTCAGCTATATAATCCATTTAAGCAGATTTTATCTTTGGAGCTTTTAATTTACATTGAATCCAATAATTACTCTTAACCTTTCGATGGCAAAACATATGATCTGTTACTTTACAAAACTTTTAACTTCCACCATCCAGGGACAAATGAAGAATAAGAAAAAAAGAGTTGTATAAAATAAAAATCATGTAATCAAGAATACCACCTCTGCTCTCAATTAGCAATAAACTGAAAATAAAATAAAGAGGCTTTTAAGAATTTAATAATCCTAAAAACAGCAGATAGGTGCACCTATCTGTCATTGTTCAATATCATGCATTATACACTTGCACTAATTACAGTTACAAATAATCAAGGGTATTACACTGGTAATAGTCTAAAAAAAACTTGCTGGTCCTTCAAGTTTGTTAAAATTTCCTGAGTCCTGAGTTGGCTGTTCTAGTTCTACAAAAATGTGCATTTATACTTGGAGTATGAATTTGTTTAAGTATCCCTCTTCAAATTCCTCCACTCACTATGTGAACACTTTGTTCCTCTTTGCCTTAACTTTTATTTTTAAAAACTGGATGGGATTCATTAGCTGTGCTTAATATTAGTCTCTACTCTTATTAGAGACCTTGGATTCATGAAACCATTGACACTAAACACAGGAAAATCATTGCATCTTTTAGAGTTAAGAGGACATATTTAAACAGAGCATATAAAATACAGATTTCAAAAATTCCCTTACTCATTATACCCAGCCTTGGAGAGACCCAATTAGCATCCAGTTGTACATATTTTTTCAGGAGTGAAAATTAGATGGTGAGCCTCCTACATCTGAGACTCTCCAGTAATTCCAGTTACTGCTGTGACACATCTGTCATAGAACCCCAAAGAGCTCTCACTTGAAGCAGACTGTCCTTTGATCCTGTTTCTTCTCAAGAGTGGTGTGGTTGTTGTGCAAACTAAAAGCTGAAGAGAATACTGATGGCCAGGCTTTCCCCCCTCCATACATCTAAGCCTATGGAGA
The DNA here is from genome assembly GCA_004027875.1 of Aplodontia rufa. Classification (NCBI taxonomy): domain Eukaryota; kingdom Metazoa; phylum Chordata; class Mammalia; order Rodentia; family Aplodontiidae; genus Aplodontia; species Aplodontia rufa. The sequence continues at coordinate 52,349 of PVKS010004657.1, forward strand.
GAGGGGCAGGAATGCTCCGAATCCCACATTCCACTAATAGCTAAGACAGTGTGGCCATCTATGGGCTCACCTGACCCAGAGTGCATGCAGGTGCTGAGTATTTAAGCAGTGAATAGAAGGTGCAGCATGGCTCAGTGCAGACTTCTAAACTATAAGCTGGGCCTGTGATCTCCGAGGACTGCATCAAATAAAAATCAATTCCCTCTGTACTCTAAAGAGAGTAGTTAATCTTTTTCATGACAACTTAAGGCCATGTCTAGATTGAATGGCATCCCAGGAGCTCTATTTCCTAACACAGCTTGTTTTGCAGGTTGGCGGTGGATCTTAACCCTTCCTGGGGCTCTGCAGAGTCACGCAGCATGAGAGGACCTCAGAGTGCTGCTCACTTTTTATTACTGATGTCAAAATGAACTTCAAGGCCACCAGTTAAAAATTTTTGGTTTCAAGGAAACAGCATTTTTATAAAAATTTGGGTGATAATGTATTCAATTGATGAATTATTCAAGAGAACAGTAGATAGAATATTATCTTTTTCCACTCCTAATCGGGAATATTTTGCTAGCACTTTTGTAGCACTCCTTCCTCCTCCTTCTAGTTGAATTTATGAATAGTTTTGAATGGAGCAACATATAGCCTACATTTTTCTCCTGTACAACATAGCAATTTACTATTCATTTCCATTCTCCCCACACAAAATAATTAACACATCAATCAAAATATGTAATTCAGTACATATTCCTAAAGTGCCTATGCAGAAATATTGCATGATTGTGATGAAGCACATTACTCACTCCTAGGGGTGAGAGACATGCCAGATAAAATTTTAAGAGCATAAGGAAAATTCTGTGAAATTGAAATTCTGGGGGAAATTTCTGAGTGTTTAACTAGTTTGCTAGTTAGGTAAATTTTATTTCATATTCAGGTGTGCTGTTTTCTTTTGTTTTTCCTTAAGCCATGGGTTAAAGTTTTTAAATTTTGTATAATTTCGTATCTCTAATTTACAATTTCTTCATCTCACCCCAAAAGGCTCATGAATCATTTTTTAAGGCACTGATACCAAATTTGATCAAGTGTGTACATATTAGATCTCTTTAAAAATATCCTGGAGCCGGACTGGAGCAGTGGCTCAGCGGTTATGGTGCTTGCTTCACATGCACAAGGACGCGAGTTCAAAACTCACCACCATGTACACAACAAAGTCTTGGAGCAACGAAACCATATGAAAAACTAAATAAAACTGATTCTCTCTTTCTCTTTCTCTCACCATCCCTCTCTCTTTAAAAAAAAAAAAAATCCTGGAGGGGCTAGAGCTGTGGCTCAGCAGTTACAGCCCTTGCCTGGAATGTGCAAGGATATGAGATCAAACCCCAGCAACATGTACGCAATGAAGTCTCAGAGCAATAAAAATCACATGAGAAAACTAAAATAAAGTTGATTCTCACTTTATCTCTCTCTCTCTCTCTGTCAAAAACTAACTGAATAAAACTATTCTGGAAGCCATGAAAGCTAAATCAGAAAGAGTAGTAATTCGTATATTCTCCTAGCTGGAGTATTTAAGTAATGCAGAAGCATTCACCAGTAGAACATCCAACCAAGGTGCCCAGTTCTTAATCATCTGTTGGCTCAAGTCTGAATAATCCTCTAAATAACACAGCATAGTCAAGGCAGTACAACCATGGTGTGCATCCGCATACTGCTAATTCCTTTTGCACTTGTCTGTACCACACAGTTTAGCACTTTATTACATGTTGGCTGGTCACCCAACTGCACCGTGTGTGTCTTTTCATTCAAAGTACATTCCAACTTGTGGAAGATCAGCGGCCCTAGTACAAGACCTCTGTACTGCATACAATTCTCGGCATGGTATTGTGTATATAACAGAGCTGATGTTTTTTGGTTATTTGTTCTTTCAGAACCTCTTGGTTTTCCCTCTTGGGTAAAGTTTCAAGACTTGATATTTCTTCTGAGGTTATTCACAGGAGGCAGATGAGCACTCAGCATAATAACCTGGCTGAGTACTCAGCATAATAATTTGTTTTCACTTATAATAAGAACCAAAATTATTCACTCTTCTGGGGATCACTGTTAGAATTAAATAGTGGCCAGGATAATTACTAAAGGAGTCACTAATACTTTGTCATTTTATGTTAAGTTCTAAAACAGATCACAATATGTATAATTTTTTTTAAAGAGAGAGAGAGTGTGAGAAAGAAAGACACAGAGAGAGAGAGAGAGAAAGAGAGAGAAACAATTTTTATTTAGTTTTTCATGCAGCTTTTGCTGCTCTGAGACATCCTTGTGCACATTGCTGGGGTTCAAACCCACATACTTGCACATGCTGGGCAAACGCCGTAACCACTGAGCCACCACTCCAGCCCCAATATGTATAATTTTTAGTAATACTATTTCCCATGGATAAATGTCAGTTATACCAACAAAGATAATCCAACTTTGAAAAAATATATTTCTATTTACTAGAGTCTTTTAATTAAGATATTGTCCAAATCACATCTCCCAAAGTAAAATTACTAAATTCATGTACACACACTTGCATGCACATACATATACATACACACAAAGCTTATGTTTGTTAGAATTAACTTGCCAGGAGTATAAATAAATTCCATCCAAATTTTTTTTCTCAGTGAACTATCACATGCATAAAAGAAACCATAATCTGTTTAGTAAATTAAATGCCCACATTCAATAGACATATTATGTGGGATGTATAAATATATAAATTCCAGTTTTTATTTTAACATGTCATATCAATGAGGCCTAAGATTGAATGCACACATGTTTTTGTTTTTTGGGTGTTTGTGTTAACATAATTAACTTACAGATCATCAGGACAGTTTCTTGGTGGTTCCAGTCTCCCTCCTGTTTGCACATAGTTTAAAACATCAAGGTTGGAATGAGCGGGATAAGGTTGGTGACCAAGAGTTAAAATCTCCCAAATTAGAATTCCAAAAGACCTAAGGATATAAAAGAGTTGGCTTTAATTGTACTTATTACAAACATCAGGTTTACAGTAACTTCTTCAACATCATTATTCCTGGGACTATGGGGTCTATTTTTGTAATTGATATTATTGGCCTCATAAAAGGCAAATAGGAGACTTGAAAGAAAGTTGAACTTAAGAAAAGGTAGCACATGACATTACATATGAGCAGCACCACTTCAAAGGTAACAAGAAGGCTTGGTGGGACACATGAACACACAGACACACACACAGGCACACAAGCACACACAGATGAATGTGCACACACATACATTCACACACGCTCACACAGACACCTGGTGTGTGCACACTGTTTCTCCCACTGGTGAAACTCTGTTGCCTATGGCTTTCAGAGCACCAATAGGTAGACACATGTGGGTAACAAGAGAGCATTTCACCATTTCCCACCACATTTAAGGAGGATAGAATTCTGGTAAGCATAGAAATGACCAATTTTATCTTAACCACAATTTTGCCTAGGGCTAGCTCAATTTAAAAGTCACTGGACAAATTTTTACATTGAAGCAGCTCCAGTCAAAAGTTGGGAGTCCAGTCAAAAATGAGAGATCTTATTCAAATAATAAAAAGATGTCCAGACCTCCCAATGTCCTGCTCGTTTTTCAATCCATGATTTAAAATATGGGCACATATTTGGGTATTAATAAAGAAATACCAATTTGTATTTGTCATATATTTATATACCTGTGGGTAGTAACAAAATGCTTGAAGTAAATATACCTCTTTTGTATACAACTATAAAATAAAGGATTAAAACTGAGTGGGGGAGAGGTGTAAGCCGCTGAGACCCAGGAATAGTTCCACCTTGACAACCAGCTTTCACTTTAGCTTGAAGCAAACTACTTAACCTCTCTGGTCTCCTGCTTTCTCACATTAAAATGAAAAACAAAATTAGATTTTTTTTTAAGATCTCTTCTGGCTCTGATGTGTGACAGTTCTACCTGCATTTCTCTGAGTCCCGTTAGGCTCACCATACATCAGACTGAGTAGTGAAGATTCCATCCATCAAACTTTCTGGGGCCATCCACCGAACAGGGAGCAGGCCTTCCCCTCTCTTTCTATAATAATCATTTTTATAGATGTCCCTCGCAAGTCCAAAGTCCCCAATCTTCACTCTCCGTGAAGGACTGGTATAGTCTTTCACAGAGACAAGGCAATTCCGAGCTGCCAGATCCCTATGACAGAAGTTATATTTAATAATGAAGTTCTGGAGATCAGACAAACAACATTTGTAAGTAGTATAAAACAGAGACTTCTTAGAGAAATGTTGCTATTTTGAAGGAATGTAAATGTTTAATTATCTAGTGTGATATACCTAAACTACAGATAATATGGAGCCAATACCCACAATAACCTTTTAAGCAATACATTCTTGTGTAGTAGAGTCTTTATCCAGACTATCATTCTACCTGTGAATGAAGTGCATCTGCTCCAAATAGACACAGCCTTTTGAAATATCCACACACGCATCTACGAGGTCAACCAAATTGAGCAAAGGACCATGAAGCTATGGGAAATGAAGGAAAAACTATTAGCACTTTTCCAGTTTGCTCCAAGTATATACATATAAATGTGACATATACTTATGTGGACACAGGCATATACATTCATGCACACAACTGTATATGATGTTCTAAAAGAATTTCTAGTTGTGTTTACAAGAGTGCATATAAGAGAAAAAATATTTTATATGTTATCAAAATATACGTAAAGAATGACTATATTTTTAGTAAGGAGAGTTGATATGGGATCTTTATTAGCAAGATTTCAGGACGTAATATCAAACGGAGCAAGATTTGAAAACTAATTCTGCTACTAACTATTTGGGTGAACATGCTCAAATTACTTAATTAACCAAGTAACTTTCTCATGGGCAAAATGGGCATAGTAATACTGACCTTTAAAAAAATCAATATAATATCTGTAATATTGCTCAGATATAGCAGGCACTTAATAAACAGTAGCTGTTCGTGAGTAGTAATAATATCTGACCAGTTGTAGCTACTTTCATTATTGGTCCTGGCACTGTACCATGTCAGTCAGGACAATACACTTATTCCTCATGCAAGTCCCATAAAATTGTTAGCAATACTGTTTTCAAGTCACAGATTAATCTTGGCTAACTAAGATTAATTTGGCAAGCACAAATATGCTTGAACCTGTACTGGTTGCAATGATTTCCAGGTGAAAAAAATCTAGTTAAATTTTTTATTAATAACACATGGAGGCCATGATGATATATTGTGTATACCTTTCAATTTTCCTGCGATTACCCTGGTTTGGGCCCTTAGCATCTCTAATTTGATGCATCCCCAAACCTCTAATGTCTTTAGCCTTCCGTGCGTAAATTGGCTTGCCTCATTGTGCCCACTTCCCATAAAGTCTACTATAAGTTCTTGAGCACACCCCCTGTGACAGACCCAGACTGCACCAGCCTCTCTGTGTGTCCATTTTACTTCCTCTCACAATCTTTGCTTGGGTCATTCTGGGTTATTTGCTCTCCTTATGCTTGCTCTGCATTTCTTAACCTCTCTTCTTCTTTTCTGCTATTTTTTTCCTTGGAATGGCATTTTTAAAAATTTTTATTAGTGTTTTATAGTTGTGGGATTTGTTGTCACATATTCAAAGATGCACACAATACAGGAATTCAGTTTGGTCAGTATTCCCCTCCACCTCCCTCCTTCCGTCCCGCAATCCCTTGCCTTTCTTCTGGGTCTTATCTTTTTCCTAAAATACACAAGTACAATGACATAATTTTTTTATTCAGAAATTTATTTGTTGAGCAATCACACAAGCTTCTAACGAAATAATATTATATCAGAATATTATATATATATATATATATATATTCTGAAAATTAGATTTACCCCCAAGAGCACCTCTTCAGTTACGCACCCTTATCCCTCCCCTTTCCAAAACATCTCTAAAAATGTATTAGGTTGTATGACATTACACCTTATCCAGTAAAAACATGATACTAGACCTCCTTTCTCAATGGCCAGGGTCTAGCTCCATCCTCCACAGATGAGTGAAGACATTCGACCCTTGGTTCTCTGGGTTATGCTGATTTCACTCAGCATAATTTCTTCCATAGCCATACATATGCAATGGCATTCTTGTTCTTGATTTCCATCCATATCTTTTAGTGAGCATCTCAGATGACTCCTAACCTCCAAATCCCTCAATTCCGCATGTAGTGGTGCTTTTAAGTGCTGTTCCCCCAGCCTGTTCTGACAAAGCTCAAGTTTGCCCTGAAACAAGGGATAATACAAGTATTCTTGGATTCAGTGTTGCCACATCTAGGGCTGATAAGCTAGGGTCTGACGTTTTGCCAAGATTCATTCCCCTTCCAATCTTGCTCTAGATGACTGTCTCATGGCTTAAGTTTGTGTTCTTGCTGGGTATCCTGGCTGCTTGTCTGGCTCCTGTGTGAATGGAACCCTATTTGATTTTGGGAAAACCTACTCTACTCATGAAGACTTTCTCTTGAATTAGAATCCTCCTGAACTTCAGTCTGGTGATTGTACCCTGTTCCCTGTTAATGAGATTTCCATAATGCTACTCAACTGACTTCTTGGATCCGGGATATTACCTCTTCTCTTATGCCCTGTGACAACCTGTTGGGACATCTCATCACTCCTGGACTTCAGATGCTGCCCTCACCTGCTTCCTGATGTGCCTCTAAACATATTAAACCTGAACCAGGGCCTATCCCTAGTCAAAGCCTTAATGACTCAGTAGAAGGTATAGTTCAACTACAGTTATATCTCCCGCCTTAGCTGTGTCCCAAGCAGATGACCTCCACCATGAAGCCTTCCCTGTTCTTCTCATTTGGGAACCATCTCTCCTGCTCTGAGCATCAGCACTAAATTCCCTACCCTGCTTTAACGGGTCCTCCCATTTTCTGCGTTAAATGGGTTATTGATATGTGACCTATGTCCACCATCCCTACCATGTGCTAAGTTCCTTGAGAGAAAAAGCCACATCCTTTACTGTCATATAATATGCACTCAACAAAAATTTGACAATTTGAATTATATCTGGAAGAAAACACATTTACTACTGTATATTTGTATTATTTTCATAGTTTTTTAAATCTTAATGCAATCCTAGACTATCAAAACTAAAGAGAACCTTAGAACGCTTTTGATTCAATATTCCAGTTCATGAATGAAGAAACCGGGGTCCTGAAAGTGAGAGCACAGACTGAGGTTCCTGGGCTTTGCTGCAGTCATCCTTATGCTGTCACCCCAACTTAACTGTCTGGAAGCAGGGTCAATGAGAAGGTCACTGGTGCTGGTTCCTCTAGAACGATGCTTCTGAGCACTCCCTGTGTAGAGGTGGCTAGTCTCAAACATGTCACCCTGAGGGGGACATCTCTCTGTGGTATTCTCTGATGGGCATTCAACACCTAATGCCATCCTGCCTCTGTAGCAGCAGTGAGTGAGAAGAAGCCCTGGAAACTTCCTGGTCAGCCCACAGTAAAAGCAGCAGAGAACTGGAGTGTAGTTGAAAATGAGCCACTATAGCCATTAGGATCTTGGGTAAACAGGAATCAATTTGGAGAAGTAGATCTATGTTTTCTTTTAGTACATCTTCATCCCCTACCCCACACTCCACCAAAACAAAACACACAAATAAACATCCTTTGAATGTGTGCATTTTTAGTTTCACTTTCTCCCTCTTACTGAAATAATGGTACACAGGAGAATTTTGTAAACTCTCAAGGACAAATAGATCAGGGAAATAAATAAGACAGTTGAAACATTTGGGAGAGGGAAAACAGGTAGAGGATGGTCATTTAGGGGACCAAGAGAAGGGACAGCTGGCTGCCAGCAGAGGGAGAAGACAAGAGTGAGCTGTTTGTCAAGATACAACTCCATAAAAACTCCAGAATGAGAGGGGACAGGTATTTCTGAATGCAGGGATGAGGGTCAGGACTGAAAGCAGGGCAAATGGTTAATTCTTTCAGGATTGACTAGAACCCATATCCCCCATTGCAGGAGTCTTTTATCTGCAGAAAAAAAAAAATCACATGATGGCACTGAGCTGACAATGAAAAATGAAATTAAACGAGAGTCCTCACTGAGCTTTGAGACCTCCTGCCCCGTCTTGGCTCCCTGAGCTAAAGCATCAGGGATTTGTTGGCCAAGTCAGAGACGAGTAAATTCCTCTCTGGGGAAACCAACAATACACCAGGGAACACATTTGGCTAGGAGGAGACCCCCAAGGGAGCCTCAGGAGCCCACTCAACAACCAGAAGAAAACTTCCTCACACACACACAGGTTCCAATCAACTTCTTAGACTTCATATTAAATATAAAAACCAGCCAAGATTCACCAGACAGGGGTTAGAGGTATAGCTCAGTAGTAGAGTATTTTCCTATATGAGTTTGATCCCCAGCACCAAGAAAAAGAAATCTCCAAACATTTTGAGAAATCTTTTCACGTTTAAAACAGATTCCAAAACAAAGAGGGAAAAGGAAATCAAGATAATAAGGTAGGAAGCAAATTAACACTTTCAAAAGCCCTGATTAGTATCCCAAGAAACATAAGATAAAATTTTGAATCCATGAAAAGAACCAGAATATTATTTTAAAATACAAAGTATAAGAACAAGTCTGTGAAAAGTTGAAACATGATCACAGGAATTTTAAATTCTATGAAAATTTTACGGGATAAAGTCTAGGAAATATATCAGAATGGAGCAAAAAAGACCAAGAGCTAGAAAATAACAGAGAACACCTAATAATAAGTAAGGTTGAAGTTAAAGGCCCACTATCCAACTAGAGGATTTCTGTAACTAGGAAATAGAGGGAATTAAGAGCTGTATTTATTATCAAATAAATAATAAGAAAAAAGCAAAAATGAAGAAGTCCATTTTTTTAGACACTGTCCAGCAAAGACATAATTTCACTAAAATTTTACCCAAAAAAGGGGGCAAAAAGCAGATCACCAGCAAGTTCAGGAATCAGAACAGCATAAGACTCCTAGTGATGTTTATAAAAGCTAGAAAACAAAAATGCAGTGGTTTTATTTGGGGGGAAGAAGGTTTTTCAACAGAGAATCCAACCAAATTATCAATCAAGTAGAAGGGAAGAGTGGAAGATATTTTCTCGAAATGAAAAAGAACAATAAAGCAAATTTTTGGTGCACATGCGTGCTTTCTCATTCTTGCTCTTTCCTAAACCAGAAAAGAGAAGTCATAAGATAGAGGGAAAGAGGATCCAGTGTGGACAACAGTTGACAGCCATGACCAGAGCAAACCTGAAGGAAATCCCTGGACAGCAGAACTATAGGCAGCCAGGAGGACAAGCACCTATATGGCCCCAGGAAGGAGGTACCCAAGAAAAACTAGATTATCTGATGGACTAGCTATACTGAGAAAAGTGACACAATTCTAGCAGAGAGTTTGAATGAATAACAAGCAAAGCAAATAAAAAATAAGAGGCATTTATTAAAATGGCCCAAACAGGGCAATGGGGGAGAAGGAACCAATATCATAGCACTTCAGTAATAGTGCTGCATACAATAATTAAATAGTTGCAGTAATGCAAACCTGGAATATTGATGAATTCAAACAATGTGATACATTGGGCACGGTGACACATGTATATAATCCCAGCAACTCAGGAGGCTGAGGCAGGAGGATTGAAAGTTTGAGACCAGCCTTAGCAGTTTAGAAAGGCCCTAAGAAATTTAGCAAGATCCTGTCTCAAAATAAAAAATAAAAAGGGCTGAAGATGTGGCTCAGTGGTTAAGCACCTCTGGGTTTAATCACCTGTACTAAACAAACAAACAAACAAAATGTGATAACTGATAGAGGATGAGGAAAGAAAAGCTTTTCTGTGTCTAGGGCTGATGGGGTTGAACAGGTATAGGAGGAAGTCCAAGTTAAAGTCTCATTTTCCATAGTAGGAATTAAATAGATTTCCTCCAAAATTAGAAAATCAATATGCATCAATATAAGCAGTCTTCAAGAACATGGAAGTAAAGGGCAGAAGATCCATTCAGGCCTGGGAGGTGGGGATGACATCAAGCACAGAGCTCCTGTTTTTCACACTATCACCCTTGTCATATATTTTGAGTTTTTAGTCATATAATATTTCATTTGATAGGAAAATACCCAAGTGTCGAGCTAACAGGGCTTGAGAGTGTGGATGTAGGGAAAAGAAAGCAAAGAACTGGATGGATGGAGCAGGAGAGGATTAGAATCCAAGAGTTTTGTATTGGCTGAAATAAGTTTGAGATGTCTAATAAAATCCAAACAGGTTGATCAACCTAGATAGATCTAAGTCAGTAGATCTTATCTACAGGTCTGAAATTTAGTAAAGACTTCAGGACTGGAAATATAATATGAGACAGACAGGCATATAGATAAACTATAGAGCTGTGCCTTTCCAACTCCACACAATCCCTATACTCCAGAAAAAAAGCATGATTCTGGCTAGAAGGGATCTATTTCACCATTAAATACTAGAAACAGGCTCACATCGCCCCAATCTAGTGTGAAAGAAGCGTAAGATTTCTTTCTGTGGAAGCCTTTTAAGGTTCTACCACCAGCTAAAACTACAACCTATTAAACTTAAAATTAAAAAGAAATTCTAGGGAATTGGCACTAGGATACCAATAGTGTAGACCCCCACTGCTTACCGTTGTCATCCGGGCTTTGCGCAAATAGGTTAAAAGGTCTCCTCCTTCCATCAGTTCCAGGATAATATACTGGGGTTCGTTCAGCAGACAAACTCCAAGCTGCTTCAGAATGTTAGGATGATCAAACTTGCTAAAAGGTAGAAAGACACGGACTAGATGACATGATAGCAACAGGAGTCCCAGCTGAGCTCCTTACAAAGTAGACTGATTCTTTATCCACAGCGTCCCTCAGAATCCCTGACTTACATTCTTTAATAGGTACAGGTTTCCTTTTCCAAGTGCTGGTCTGTGTGCTTGCCTTAAGGAGGTAACATGGCAGCCTCTAGTGGCCAGTGCATGTGCAATAGAATAGGATGGATTTTAGAAGAAACAGCATTTATATTGAGTATTGATGTTTCAGAAAAGAAAGCAATTTTGACAAATAGCCTTCTTTAAAAGAGATTTGAAATCTTTGATTATGTTTTTGGCCATTACAAGTATGAAATACTTTCTTTTCTTTTTAGATAAATAACTCAGACCTGCAGGTTTTAGCAATAGTGGATATATATATATATATATATATATATATATATTTTTTTTTTTTTTTTTTAAAGAGAGAGAGGGACAGTCAGAGAAAGAGATAATCAGTTTTATTTAGTTTTTATATGGCTCTCGTTGCGCCAACATTTCATTGTGTACATGGTGCTGGCGTTTGAAACTGCATCCTTGCACACGCCAGGCAAGCATTGTAACCACCGAGCCACCACTCCAGCCCCAAGAATGGTTTCTTAAAACATCAAAATAAGTCCCAAACTACCAACTTGGCCTCACAGTCAGGGCATTGAGGAGAAGAGAGTAGGGGAGGGAATGGGAAGGAACTGGGGAATAAAAATCAACCAAATTATGGTATTTGCATGTGTGAATATATCACAATGAAATACACCTTTATATATAATTATTATGTGCCAGTGTACTTGGAAACCAGTAAAGCAAAGGAAAGGGATCAGGGAGAAGGAAGCAGGGAGGGAAAAGAGAAGTACTGGGGAATGTAATGGGGTAAATGGTGTTATGCTAATATATGAATATGTCACAATGAACTCTTCTATTATGTATAATCATAAAGTACCAACAAAAACTTTTTTTTTTGTACCAGGGATTGAACCCAGAGGTGCTTAACCACTGAGCCACATCTCCAACCTTTACATTTTTTACTTTGAGACAGGGTCTTGCTAAATTGTTTAGGGCGTGCTTTGGTTGCAGTGGTTGGCCTTGAACTTGCAATCATCCTGCCCCTCAGCCTCCCGAGCCCCTGGGATTACAGGAGTACACCACTGTGCCAAGCCCAACAAAAACAAATTTTAAAAATTTGTCCTTGAGCATATTTCATGATCACAAAGTAATTGAAAACGTGCAAATAAGTTTATTAGAAAGGGATAGTCTCAATGATGTCTTGGTGCTTAAGAGAACTCTCTCTTACCAGGCCTTCTTCACACATTATCAAGTATTTTAGAAAAACACAGGTATGTTTAAAGCTGAACAGCTTCAGAATTCAATTGCCAAGCACCCTCCTTTTTAAAGATAAAAGAGAACCTTTTGCTGAGGGCTTCCAGTACCGTAGTTCAGCTGACTGGCCCAGATAGAACATTTGTTAATATAGATGTATTTCCTCTAACACTTTTCAGCCATGTTTGCTTTGAGCAAAATCTGTTACATCCAGTCATTTTTGCATGCAAGAAATCCAATGCACAGAAGCAAAGCTTCCTACCCACAGCAATAAGAGAACATTATTTTGGAGCTACCCTGATACCTCATCAGATGTGCTTCCTTCAGGAATTCAATTTTCTCCTGGTCTGTGGAGCCCTTCTTCAAAGTCTATGCAACAGAAAAATAAGTCAGGATCAGTAGAGCAGCTGCCCCTGTGAGCTCAGTGGGTAAAACACCCTTAATTTTGTTTTGCAGTTTCACTCTCAAAGATGGAAAGAGAGCACAGAGGCAACATACGCATGTGACCTGTAAACTTCCTAGTATTGCTAGCATACAAGTAGCAAAATGTACTAGATAAAAGATGTAGTAATATTTATACAAGCTTCCTCCAAAAGATAGAAATTTTAAAAAGAGACCAATTTTGGCATTTAACAGGTCAATATCTTACTTTTCAAAATTTTCTACTCAATATGTACTTCCCTGATTTCTTTGCTAACAATATCCTAATTTATTTCTTTGGGGCTAGGTAATTGATATAAGTTAATCATTAAAATCTGTTCTGAAATTCTCCAACTGCTTTTGTAAATAAGGGTAGTCACATGACTCAAATCTAGTCAATGAGACACAAGAGAAAACTGCTCAACAGGAGAGAGGCTTATGGGAAAACTCTTGCTCTCCTGAACATCTAGAACCATCCTACCCTCCTTTCCCTGGGCTGAGTGGAAGTGTGGTGCCTGGTTCTTTTGCTGCCACCTGGGAATTACTAGGCAAGAAGCATAAGAGAAGTCAAGAAAACTTCAGAGATACTAGTTCTGACAGGACATAGGACTGCATCAAAGCCAGCTGTTATCTCATTATATGAGAAAAATAAACAGATTTTTAAACCAGTTGAGACTGGAGTAAGTTAAAGGACTTTTAAAGGATTTGCAAGTGGAGAGAATTTTGCCAAATTTTCTGGTTGCAGGATGGTGTTCATTTGCATAAAAGTTTTATTATCCCACTACCAAAAGAAAGTTTTACAAAAATATGAGCATGTACCCAGTGTTGCCTTAAAAATACATTAAATATACCATGACAAACAATCATATAGTACAGAGGTCAGTAAACTATAGCCTGTGGGCCAAATTCAGTCTGTCATTTATTTCTGAAAAATCCACAATCTGAAAACAGTTTATACATTTTTAAAAGTCGAAAGAGTATTATTTAATGATACATGAAAATTACATGAGGTTCAACTTTCAATGTTCATAAATTAATTTTTATTGGAACACAGCCACACTACTCTGTTTACATATTGACTGTGTCTGCTTTTGAGCTGCAAAAGCAGAATTGAGCAGTTGTGACAGACTGTATGGCCAGCAAGCCTAAATATTTGCTACCTGCTTATTTAAGAAAATATTTGTTGACCCCGTCCGATTCCTTGAGAAGGTGTTTTGCAATTTCAGTTTTCTTTTAGAATGATTGATGGAAAATAACGTGTCTGCCAGGTTTTAGCTAACTAATAGCCTTAGAGGTAACGTAAACCCTGGAGATTTTCTGTTGATTATACAACCTATGTAGGAAATGGGGGGTGGGGAAAAAGGTGACTTTTGTAGCCACGGATGGACTTCCACATTGGCTCTTTCCTCTTTTTAAGTTAATTTTATTTTAATTGATATATTGTACATATTTAGGTTACAATGTGATGTTTTGATTTATGTATACATGGGTTAATGATCAAATTAAAGAGAATTACATATGCCATCCAGACTTTGTTCATTTAATAGTGAGTAAACTAAGAATCCTCTCTTCTATTTTGAGATCTACATATGCATTATTGTTAACTATATCCACCCTACTCTCAGTCCTCTTTTCAACTAAGAGTGCTCATCTTTTATTACAGTTGTATCCACGCGAATCCATGGATGACATGACATGTCAAGAAGTTCATAGATCCGCATTACCTTCACTGCTACTTTGATTTCTCCACTTCCAGGTCCTAAGATGTCAACAGCTGTCCCTTCATACACTTCTCCAAAGGCTCCACTTCCCAGCAAGAGACACAGAGTCAGTCTTTCCCGAGGGAAGGCAGGAAGATTTTCAATCTCCTCTTGGGTCGGAAGAGTACTGTAAAATAACAGCAAGTTTGTTCTCATAAAATATATACGGCTTAAAGTTTGTGTCTGAAAGAGAAAGAGCATGGTAGCATTGTGGGTTCTATGTGACATAGTGGTGTGGAATTCTGCACTCCTGTTCTCACTTCCCTATTCCACCACCTTTCACAGAGAGCGTGTTACTTTGCTTCCAGGCAACTTCTTCAATAGAAACACGCATGTGTGTGTGTTGCCTTGAGATTTTTCTTTTTGTAGCTATCTCTGTCAACATTAGCAGTTATTAACTTCTTTAGGTTGCCAATTTGTGTATAAATGATTGCAAATCAGCAATAGATGCATCTGAGCCTATGAGCTTTCACTTCAACTGTTTCACATACTGATCTCTTAAGTAAAATAGAATTTACTATGACCAAATAAATCAATTCCATCACCATCTATCAAGTTAACTTAGTCAATCTCCTTGCTTGGAGTATTATGAGACGGGAGTTTCCAGATTAAAGATGTTTTGGGTTTTTAATAGAGAATCATGACTATCAGATAAGTTGAGTACTTTCTCAAGGAAAAGTCAATTCCAAATGGCTGATATAGGCCACCTCTGTATCTACTTCAAATCCTTTGTTTTATGTCTTGAATTACAAGTTTCTAGAAGCAAGGCCTAAGAACATATAATTTCTTTAGAGAGAGAGAGAGAGAGAGAGAGAGAGATAGTGAGAGAATCAATTTTATTTCGTTTTTCATGTGGCTTCCGTTGCTCCAAGATTTCATTGTGTACATGGTACTGGAATTTGAACTCACATACTTGCACATGCCAGGCATGTGATGTAACTGCTGAGCCACCACTCCAGTCCCAATATAACTTCTTTTTTCATAGACCAGAAAACAGTGTCTCATGCAAAGAAACACTTAAATATTTTCCTTAATTATAAAGACAAAAGAAGTTCATCTGTCTTAAGGAGATTTTGTAGGCAATCACTATGCCACTTCTGAAATGGACTAAAATTGGCTAAATAGGATATTCACGAGACCCTGAGAATTTCCTCTCATCTGAAACACTATCTGGGAAAAACATTGGAAAGCAGTCGATTTTTCTGTATTTCTTTCATAGAATAACCACATAATTTGCCATCCATTCCTAGTCACATTTGAGAGTGGAAGAGAACATTATTAATAATTATTCCAGGCTAGAGAGATGGCTTAACAGTTAGGGCACTTGCCTAGCATGCACAAGTACACAGGTTCACACCCCAGCACCATGTACAGAATGAAGTGTTTGAGCAACGAAAGCCAAACGAAAAACTAAATAAAATTGATTGTCTCTCTCTCACTGTCCTTCTCTCTCTCTCTCTATCTCTCTCTCTCTCTCTTTAAACCAGAATAAGGGGCATAAACTAGGATAGTCCTGGGTATTCCTTATAATCGCCCAGTCTTTGCCTAGGTGCTATAAAGATGGCCTTAGCTACGTACTGTATTGCATAGCAGGCGTTAGCCAGTCCCACCCCAGCTGCCAGGCCTCGCAGCTCCGTCAACTCCTTGTCTTCGTTTAAGAGGACTGTCAGTCCTTCCTTGGAAGTTTTTTGATTCTTGAACCTTCTATGCCACACTACAAAGAAAAAAGAAAAGAAAATTTAGAAAATAAAATATTGCTTCCTTTTTCCTTTAGGACATCTTAATGCACTGTAAATGCTTATATAAGAACACTATAATTGGGCTGGAGCGGTGGCTCAGTGGTTTCGGCGCTTGCCTGGCAAGCTCGAGGACCCGGGTTCAAACCCCAGCACCACATACACAACTAAGTGTTGGAGCAACGAAGGCCATGTGAAAAACTAAATAAAATTGTTTCCCTCTTTCTCTGTCTCTCTCACTGTTCCTCTCTCTTAAAAAAAAAAAAAAAAAGAACACTATTGATAAAATAATAGGCTTTGATTCCAAACGTGCTCATAGGATCATTTCCAGATAAAATGCCATATTAAAAGTATACAACTTTCACCTTTTTTTAAAAGAGAGGGAGAGTGAGAGAGAAAGAATCAATTTTATTTATTTTTTTCATCTGGTTTTTGTTTGTCTGATACTTAGTTGTGTACGTGGTGCTGGGGTTTGAACCTGGGTCCTTGTGTGTGCCAGGCAAGTGCTCCAAATGCTGAGCCACCTCTCTAGTCCCCCACACATCACTTTTCACCTCACTTCTCAGAGTAAAACTAACAAATTTCTTACTAGTATTATAAATAAATTGAACTATTTTAATATTAGAATTTATTTCTCGGGGCTGGATCGGTGGCTCAGCGGTTTCGCACGCTTGCCTGGCAAGCACGAGGACCCAGGTTCAAACCCCAGCACCAGGTACACAACTAAGTTTAGAGCAACTAAGGCCGTGTGAAAAACTAAATAAAGTTGTTTCTCCCTTTCTCTGTCCTCTCTCTCACTGTCCCTCTCTCTTTAAAAAAAAAAAAAAGAATTTATTTCTCAAAGTTACCCATGAACTACACCCAAAATAAATCAAAACAAACTTGCATAATAACAATTAGTGAAATAAATTCACTTTTGACTCCAGGCATATCCCATTTAGTAGACTTGGGGGGGGGGATGCTTTCAATACGATGGCATATTAAAAAACATTTCCAATATACTGACAGTACAAGAGTATTATATCTATTGTTTATATATATTCAAATATGTGGGAAAATTACTGGCACAAAAGCAACCAAACATTAGCAGTAGTTCCCTCTAGTTGTGGAATTATGAGTAATTTATATTGCCTTTCTATAACATGAGTTATAGAATTACTCATATCTACATGAGTAGATATCTTATAATGATAAAAAATATTTTTAAAGACAAATGCAATTATATCAATAAGATCAACTATCTATCGTATTGACTCAGAAGTTGAAAACTGCAAAGATGCTTTTGGAGATGATTGTTAAAATCTGAACTTCGTTTTAGCAGTAGCTTCTACATCCGAGAGGGTTAGAGTTTTATTCACATAAAGAGAAAAGTTGCAAGTTCCTTTGATACTGCAATTCTTCAACCCAGAAATGCTCTCATCACCTTTCTACATTTTTAAAGGCCCAGGGTAAGCCATACATTCTTGGTGTTATCATCTGAGACCTCTGCAACTGTGAGGATCTTTCATCTCTGAATTTGAAAGACCAACTGTGCCTCCCAGTTAGTGTTTCTCCTACATCACCGTCCTACATATTTCACATTTTCTAACATAGGTAGTTCCCTTTTCAGATAGGTCTGTCTTACCACCCTCATTAAAAGCAAGTTTCCGAGGCCAGCAGTTGCATTTTTACTGTTTTTTTATTTCTATTTCCAAGCCTAAGACTAACGTACATGAGATAGAACCACTCGCCAACTCAAAGGCTGTCAATGCTCATTTTAAAACCATCGCTTCAAGTTTAAAAGTATAACCAATGAAAGCCCTCAGCACAATACAAATTTTAAAAGAATTGCTACTTCTCATTATTTTACTAATTCAGTCTTTTCTCACGCACTCACACATTACTACTAGCAAAACCACATGCACTGCTAATAAAAGCAAAAACTGAATTAGCTTAGCTACACTCAAAAATTCATGAGTTCCAAACAATAAAGACCTTTAAGTCCTGAGAAAGTCAGAGATCCATAGGATGTCTTGAAAGCACACAATAGGTTGTCTGAAATTATCTCATGTTCATCCACTAGAGTCATAAGTTTAAACAATGGTGACATACGAGCAGGCAAGCAAAGGTCAGATGGAGGGTTCTTCATGTAATATCCTTTCTAGCAGGAAAGCAGACAAGCAGTCAAGCCTATATCCAACTGCCAAATATACTGCAGTCATATGTGTAACTCTGGAGGGGCCGGCTTAGTGGCACAAACATCAGCTGTGCAATACTTAGACTCCCTGGAACCACAGGTTAAAATCCTGGCAGGGTCGGCTGAAATTTTTAGCTTTCCAAGTTTGCTGAAGGAGTTCCACATATTATCTGGGTGGAATCTTTGAAATGAAATCTCAATTCAAGTTCAAAGTGCTTTCTGATGCCTTGTAACTCCAATCAGCTTGGAGAAAGAATGGAAATTTAGAATACTGAATGAAACGTTGGCTTTCTTCATCCTGAGAGAATTTGGTTTTGTTTGTAACTTTTCCTTCAACTTCCCTTGTCACGTTCCCTTAACTGCAACAAAGTAAGTCCCAAGTTCCTGATCATGTTCCTGAGTTCCTTTTCTGACATTATGCTTTTCTCACAATATTCCAGGGTGTCAGGGACACTCAGCATCAGCAGTAAACAGTGGGACCATATATCTTATAATCCAAACCAAGACATTTTGGGAAGTGAAAGAAAGTCCTATTAATATTTATGCTGAAATAACAGGAATAAGTCAGAACATGTCATCACCCTACAGGTTCAATATCTGACTGTCATTTTGGGGTTTGCTACTATATTTTTTTGTCATTGAACTAAATCTTAAAAGGGATGGGGTACTTTAAAAACTAGTGCATTGGCTTAAAATGAATAATGAGAAGTAGTTAACTCACTGTCTACCTAGACTAATTTTTCTGCTTTCCTAGTCATTTATAAATGAGCAGGGTTTTGAAATAAGCCAGTTAGATGAAAGAGAGTGGATCCTACAAGACACAAATGGATCTCCAAAGAAAGAGGCCCTGCTCATTCCAAAACAGGCTGTCTGCCTGGAGACCAAAACTATCCTGACCAAATATTGTCACTGGCCTCCCAACTAATCCTACATTCTTTTTGTACCAGGGTTATTTTCTTTTATTTATTTTAATCTGTAAGCAAACAAAACACTTGTTATAGCCAATCAGAAACAAATACTATTTAAAAAAAATTAAAAGATGGTGTCCTTGAAAATTGTTTTTATCTAAAATGCACCATGAAATGTATATGCAGATATATTTTTCATAAATTAGTCACCCGTGCTATGGTTTGGATCTGGAATGACCCCTAAAGCCCATATGTTAAAGGTTTAGTCTCCACCTCCATAGGGTCAGGATGTGGCGGAAACACTAAGAGGTGGGGCCTAATGGGAGGTCATCAGATCATTGCAGACATGTTCTTTAAGAGGCTGGTGGCACCCTTTCTCTTTCTGTTTCATTTGCAGCCAAGGGGTGAGGGCTTTGTTTGATCATATATTCTGGCCATGATGTGATGCCACATGTCCAAAGAAAGAGGGTCAATCAGTAATGGACTGAAACCTCCAAAACTGTGAGCTAAAATAAGCCTTTAGAGTAAAGAAAACCCATTAATACCCTCCTAATTGTAAGACCATGTTTAAGGAATAAAAATTTAAAAAATAATAATAATAAAAAAATAAATTAAAAAAAGAGTGATGTTGAATTGTGTGAACATATTTTATCAGGTTATGCTTCATGCAGAAGATAAAAACTATGAGCTAAATCAATCAGTATGATCAAGTAAATAAATAGTTTGTTACCTATTTTTAAAATCTGACACTTACCAAAGGTCAATGGGATTGTAACAACCAGAAATATTCCAACTATGATAGTAAGTATAAAACTTGCTTCTGGTATCCAAAAACCATCTAATGAAATAAATGATAAATATAAATTAATTCAAAGAATAAAGCTAAATTATCCAAATTCTATCCAAGTACATACAGAAGGATTAGCCAGAGATAGTTCCTACTGGATTTCTGTAGGTCATTTGGTAAACAGTTGGTAGTTTGAATTATCTATGGTGAATGTATATACGCCATGAAAATTCAAAATAAAAGTTCCAACACCACACAGTAATACATCTACTTGATTTTCTGTTTTAAGGTGACTGGAGAAACATACATAATCTTTTTTGTTTTTCTTTCTTTCTCTCTTTAGAGAGAGGGTGGGGGAAAGAGAGAGAGAGAGAGAGGAACAATTTTATTTAGTTTTTCATCTGGTTTTCATTGCTCAGACACTTTTTTGCATATGTGGTACTGCGGTTCAAACCCAGGTCCTGGTGCATGCCAGACAAGTGTCATTACTACTGAGCCCCAGGTGTAATCTTTTTCATGAATTTGGGACAAAGAAATCTGTCTTTATATATTTTATAGTTGGGATTATTTTTCTATAATATCTTCATACACATTTAATTCCATGAATATTAATCTAGTGAGAACATAGTGCTTTCTCTTAGGGAGCTTTAGGTGAATAGAAGAGATAATATGTAGACCAGGGCTTGGGAAACTACAGCCTAGTGGCTGCCTGGTTTTATACCTCCCATGAGTTAAGAATGATTTTTTACATTTTTAAAATATTACTTTAAAAAAGAAGAATAGGCTATATAACACAGATATGACTTGAAAAGTCTAAAATATTTACTAAATTTGCTTCTTTTCAGGAAATGTTTGCCAAGATTTTATGTAGATAACTAATTATAATACAAATAAGAATGATGAAAGTTTTATATGAAAGATGTACATAAAATGCAATATTTGGTTTTACCTTAGAACTGTTAGTTAAGCATGGTGGACTCGTTTAAGTCAAGTCTTCAAGAATAAAAAGAATTTCAATTAGTAGAAAATTAAGGAAAGGAAATTCCAGGTAAGAGATACACTACATGGTAGGAGGCAGAGTCCCACCTTGTAGGATGAAGGAAACACAAGGCCAAAGGCCTAGCAACAAAAGACTTTTTAACCAGTCTAATGTAGCTATAGCCCAGGAATAAATATTGAGAAAAAAAAGAACTATGAGTGGAAAATAAGTCACAGAAATTTTTAGTTGATTCTGAAGGCAATGAATGAAGAGCCACTTTGTCTCATTCAAGGGGGTTAAATGAGCTAGGCTTTGCTTCCGTTAGATTAACTGTCAGCAGTATGATTAAGTCAACAGCCCAAGCAAGAAAGCATACATTAAGTCAGGAAAGCCAACATGAAGATAGGAAGATTGGAACTCATCAGAGAGAAATCCAGATGGTAAAATCAACAGAACCAGAGGGGAAAAGAAAATATGGTATTGGGACATTCGGCCTAAGTGATTAGAAAGTTGAAGTATTGAAACTAAAATACGACACACAGTGAAAAGTAAATATAAAAAAAGAGACCTGAAAGTGGTTATAGGCCTCTTGCATGGGAGTTCCAGGAACAGGGTAAGACTGGATATTTAAAGACCAGATTGTGAATGTCTTGAAAGTCAATTTAGGAGCATGGACTTATTGCAGTAGGCATTAAGTAATATCTGTTTATTATTGAAGAGTAAAATGACTTGATGACAATGGTATTTTAGGAAGACCACATCAGATGAATTGAACAGCTCAATAGTTTCAATGACAAGTTATACAGTCACCACATCTGTTACTGATGTTAAGGATGCACCTATCTTTATCCCTGAACATTTAGGTAATAAGTTTGTGTGTAGGCAGATACGGTAACATACCTCCAACTAGTATAATATTCTCACTGATTCCACTGTATTCACCAAATCCAAGATTATTTGCAGCTACTACTCTGAACTGAAATTTTCCTTTCAGATTTTTGGACTTCCATGTGCAAATGCTACTGCAGGACCCATTAAATGCCATCTTCCACCTTAAATTCTGGTTTTCTGAATTATTTGAAGTGCCCCCCCTGCAAAAGAAATGATAAAATAATACACAGAAAACACATAGCAATAAAGGTATTTTTTCTAGTTGCTTAGATATCATTTTAATACAGAACTCCAGAGAGTCTCATTGCACACTTTACCCTTGATCTCATTTCTCCCACATGATTTGGCTGCAGAACACAGCATGGTTTACAAAGTCATCCTAGCAATACCTGAGCCAAGCAACTCAGCCCATCCAAAAGGCTATGAATAATCGATGGAAAAGAGAAAGATGGCAATCAATCTTTTTCTGTACAAAAATTCTTCAACATTCAAACATACACAATAATTATTTCATAATTTTAACAGAAGAGTTTCCATTTTTCTTAATCCTCAGCCTTTCATGTTATTTGTAAATCACTTATGTTGTAGTTGGATAAAATACATATAAATCAATAAGGTACCACAAAGTCAATCTACATTATTCTTCATATGAAACATAGAAAGAACACAAACGCTAGGTTCAAAAGATGAAACTAGAATGCCTTTTAATGAAGTCATTGACTGAAGGCAAACTCAGAGTCTTACAATTATATCTTCTCTGACAAGGGAGAAAAAATTCAAGTCTGAAACCTAACAAATCATAACAGGTTTAGGACTTGATACCAAGACACTGTGAGCTTTGCAGTATGTAGCAGAAGTTAGTTCTGAAAGAACAACGGGATATGGAGAACTGAGCCTCAGGCAGGTCAGGGAATGGACAAAAGCAATTGGGAGCATCAGGGGAGTGGAGTTGTTTACAACTGTTCCCAGGAGCAAGGTGTCCTCAGGACCATCACGAGCAAAGTATTATGACATAGTGCTTTTATACATTTAGTGAAGTCTCTTGTTAAGCTCTATTTTTTTTTATAAAGAGAGAGGGACTTTGAGAGAGAGAGAGAAAGAAAAACAGAATCTATTTTATTTCGTTTTTTATGTGGCTTTTGTTGCTCTGAGACTTTGTTGTATATGTGATGCTGGGGCTTGAACCCGCATACTCGCACATGCCAGGCAAGAGCCGTAACTGCTGAGCCACGGCTCCAGCCCCAAGCATAGGCTATTTTATTCTTTAATCAGACAACTCTAATCCAAAAGTAAAAGATCCCTAGAAATTAGTGGAGTGGCTCTTCACAATTACTGACCAATGAAGACAATGAAAAATTCTAACCTTGCTTGGGTATTTCTATTTACACACACCATATTGAGAACAAAGAATTCTGGGCATTGGTTGAACATTGCCTATTTACAACATACCACACTGATGCCTTATGTATTTTGCTTCATTACTTTGAGTCTTCACAACAACCTAAACAGGGAGATACCATCACCCCCATTTTACAGATGAGAAAACAAAACTTTAAAACAGAAAATGAACAAGGATTAAAACATGATCTATATGCTAGATTGAATAATGTTTACCGTGTTCACCCATAACCTGTGAATTTGACCTTGTTTGGAAATAGGGTGTTGGCAGATGTAATCAAGTCAAGATGAGATCATAACGGATTAGGTCAGGCTCTTATTCAAAAAGGGAAATTTGGAAACAGATACATATATTCACAGAGAACATCATGCGATGAAAGAGAAAAAGATTAGAGTCATACATCTACAAGCCAAGGAACATGAAGAATCTCTGCCAGCTACAAAAAGCTGAGGCAAGAAAGGAGTTTTCCTGGAACTTTCAGAGTGAGAGTGGTCCTGTTGATGTCTTGATTACAGATTTCCATCCTCCAGAACTGTGACAGTAAGTTTCTGTTATGTTAAGCCATTAGTTAGTGTTCCTTTATTATGGTAGTCCCAGGAAATTAATAAAGCCTGTTCAGCTCCCAAGTTCACACACTTTACACAACCATTGCAGCAATGACAAATACGCAGTCTAGTTACGGTGTCCTGACTAAAGAGCTCACTTAAAGATGCTGAAGTTACAAATCATCCTAGAGTCCAGGTATTCACAGTGGAGACCTGGGGCAAGGAGTATACAAAACATTCAGATGAAACCATGCACTAAAGGTGTTGCTGAGGGCAGAGATCAAAGAGGTCTTAGCAAGAAACATGGTATGGCCTGGCTGTTGACCACAATTATGTTTACAGGCCACCAAGATAGTTCTGCAGGTCAGAATGTGTATGGAAAACAGTAGCAGAACTTTTGCAAAGATTTCAATTAGAAATATGGCCAAGGAAATTGTCTAACATGAGCAGGAAAACTTTTTAAAGTTATGGGAATGCCAGAGCAAGAGGAAGCAAAAATAGATCTAAAGCTCAAGTTGCCAGAACTATAATTATGGAAGTGACTTTCGTCCTTGGAGCTTCTTAAAAGATGGTTTCATAGTCCCGTGAGGGGAGTGTCTTTGGAATTTGGAATTCTTCCTTCAAGTTGGCATGAAATCAGTCCTTCCGAGCCAGTTCTGGTTTACTGAGCTCCCCGCACTGGCTGGGTCTGAGGTTTCATGTGCACATCAGCTGCTCATTTTCATGGACAGCACATTTTCAGTCCCTGGGAGCACACTACAATTTGGAATTTTCACAACAGATAAGGAAACCAGGGTGACCTATACAGCTCAGTGCTTCTCTTAATTGCACTTTCTGAAAAATACCTAGCTCACAGACAGTTCTCACTAGAGAGTATTCCACCTTGCCACAACAAATTATCAGAAATTAACATGACTACCATCTAACATCAACCATCAGCTTAGCTTCTTAAATAGAATAGATATTAAGCGAATATTGGTTGCATGCTCCTACAATTGAATGATTTCTCTAAGGTTTGAGATTTCTGAGAATGGTGTGCTAGGTCTTATAATTAGAATGCCATGGCTGATCTCTAGGAATTGAGCAAAGAACCCTAAATTAAGGAGCCTTTGGGTTTACATATATATGTATATGTATGTGTGTGTATATATATATATATATATATATATATACGTATATGTGTGTGTATATATGTTTGTGTGTATATATATGATATATACACACATTGTAAATATTGTTACTTTGAGTCACCCTTTAATTAACTGCTTAGCTCTTTGTAGTTTATAAAGCACTTTTGCAAACAGACATACCTGATCTCAAGGATATAGTACATCAGTCTACTTCCATTATCTTCAGCTTTTTCCCACTCTATTGAATCTTTACTTCCTTCTAATAATTTGGGAATGCCTGGTTTACTTGGAACTCCAGCTTTTGGAGAAAAAGAAAGTACTGATTAATGTGTTAGAAGAATAAAATGTTCTGCATTGATATCTTTCCTCAAAATATGCTGAGGAAAGATAAATATATTAAGGAATATTCAGAAGTATTCTGACAAGTAGATTTTTAATGAGTATCTGAAGTTTTTATTAGTGATGGATTAGTCATAGGATTAACAGTTTATCCCAGCTTAACACAAAATCAGTGATAAATGCAAATAAAGAAAGACTTTCATAAGTTTTTGAGTATTTTCCCTCTACTCTCATAGGAATCAACTTGGAATTAGAGCATGTCCTTCTAAACACTGATTAATTTAATAGATTTATTAGATTTTTTTATTTTAGCATCTGGAGATTATAGAACTTGTTTAATAAGTATTTGTCGAACACTCAGTCATTCTTTTTCTTGATTTAGTTCTCCCTGCAAGGTCATAGTTAGATAGGAAATCAGAAAGCTAAAAGGAAAAATAATTTTGCCCTGCTCAGGATCTTACAAAAAAGGCCAGTATTATCTTGCTGATGCCTTTAAAGACTCCTGACTCAAATTTCTTCACTTAGACCCTTGCAATGGAAATATAATTCCTTTTTAAGCAAAGATTTCAGCTTCTAGGATTGGTGAAATAAGAGATGGGAAAATATTCCGGTCCTTGTAGGCTTCCTGAATGCTGAGTGTGTTGACACTCACCTTTTGTCCTGAAGCTCTCTGGAAGTGAGGTGCTGTTTTCTCCTGTGGTATAAACCACCACTACTCGGACATCATAGGAAGTGTGAGGTTGCAGATCTGTGATGTTACAGACATAAGCAGGACCTTTGCTGCAGGCAGCTTCAACATGGTAAAACCCATTGTATCTCCACTAGAAAAAGAAGTCTCAACTAACATTTTTGTTTCTTTAAGAAATTCCTCTTAAATATAGAAATGCAAAGGCCTGTGGCAAGTGATTAGAACTCAAAGTTTACTTTCTATTCTTTTCTCTTTTTTTAAGAGAGAAGAACAGTGAGACAGAGAGAAAGATAGAATCAATTCTGTTTAGTTTTTCATGTGACTTTTGTTGCTCTGACACTTTGTTGGGTACTTGGTGCTGGGATACGAACACGCGTCCTTGCGCATGCCAGGCAAGCGCTGTAACCACTAAGCCACCGCTCCAGCCCCAAAGTTTACTTTCTAATAAACAATAAGAGCCCTTTTGTTTCTCATGAAAATCTATAATGGACCTGAACGATAATTCTTAGATAAGACTAAGTTGGGACATGTAACCCTGACTTTACATGAGGGTGAGATTCTGAGCTGCTACTTCCCGTTATCCCTAAACATAGACAATAATATTAAATCAGATGGCTGAGAATTCAAATTCACAGCCGAGGAGCAATGATGGAACAACACAATGATAACTTCAATTCTAGGGATTAGTTCATTTCAAAATAATAAATTTTACGTATTTTGATCCTTTGAGGAAGTCCATAGTAACTTACAAATTAAAACAACTGGGGTTTTTCCTCCTAACACCCTCTTCAGACATGTGACCAGCATCCTTCTATTTATACATAGGAACGGCAGATATTTAAAAGAAGGAACACCAGGCAGGTAAGTAGCAAAGTTGAACGTTAATTATAGAGGAGCTAGAGAGGTGGCTTGGTAGTGGCATGTGTGAGAACCCAGGTTTGAACCCCAGCACCACAAACACTATTGGATAAACAAAAATCAGATGAAAAAATAAATCTCTCTCTCTCTCTCTCTCTTTCTCTGGAAAGCAAGAAATCAAGCAAACAAGAAAGAGAAAAATAGATCTTCTTGTCTAAAAAAGAAAAGAAAGAGTTAATTATAGGAAATGTTGCTTTCATCCCACTTTAGATGCTGGGTCTCTAATTAAAGCAATCTGAAATTTATTTCTCTATGATAATTCTTTTTTAAATAGGTCTATTTGGATCCTTAAAATCATTATTGGTAAATGGTGATTTATTTCAGTTGTACAAACCAAGAATGTGGCATATTGTCAAAGGTTCTTGGTGGATTTTCCCCAGTAGAGTTTCCTAAGAAGGTCAGTTTCCATAAATAAACTTCGCATCTCCTTTTTCATTTAGTACTCACAAGGTCACATCATTTCATTAGATACACACTTTACATTAGTTTTCTATTAAGTTAGGAATGTTCTCTATTGTATCTTATGAAGAAGACCATTATATTAAAAACAAGAAAGGGGTGGGGAAGAAACAGAATGAAAAGGGAGAAATAGAAATGCTGATGTTAGGGACTAAATTGCACTAAATTCATAAATGTATGAATGCTTAATGAAATGAGTACATTGAACATGCAGTGTTTACTCTGAACAGAGTGTGTGTGTGTGTGTGTGTGTGTGTGTGTGTGTAAGAGAGACTTAGATTAAGATTTGGGGAGGGCAGAGAAATTCCTGATAAAAAATGTTAGCTCTTTTAGTCCTGCCTCCTTAATGATCTGGTGTAGAAATAACCAGACTAGAAGATCCAACATTCCACACCATCCAGAAATTATCAGAGCTCCTGAAAATAGAGGAGATGCTTGGCTGAGAGCACTTTCTGAAAAATGGCAATGTATTGGCCTCACCACAGCACTGAAGGTTATGAGCAAGCCATCAACTCAGAGAGGTGCTGTCGACTCTCCCAGAAAGTCACAAGGGAGTCGGAACCTTCCATTTGTCAAGAAACCAACAAGTGCAGGAGTGAAAGCTATCCCAGGACACTTCCAGGGGATTAATAGCCAAAATATATAAAGAATTCAAAAAAATTTAATGAAAAACTCCAATCAAAAAACAGGCACATGAACTAAGCAGACATTTCTCAAAAAAAAAAAAAAGAAAAGAAAGAAAGAAAGAACTGCAAATGGCTAAAAATATATGAAAAAATGTTCAACATCGTTGGTAAAATCAGGGAAATGTGAATCAAAACTACATTTTGTGTGTACACACACACAAAAATGGAGTTTTATTCAGCTATAAAGAGAGTGCAATTGTCATTTGCGAATAAATGGATGGAACTGAAACACATCAGTTAAGTAAAATAAGCCTGGCTCAGAAAGTCAAGAGTTGAAAGTTTTCTGTCAAATGCAGAAGCTAGAGACAGAGAAAAAAAACAGAATATTAAAAATGTTGGGGAGGATCTTATTAAAATGGAAAGGAAACCAGTAAAATAGAGAAAGGAGATCGAGAGGAAGAGAAGAGAGGAGGGCATGGGGAAGTACTGGAAAATGATTCTACCAAATTATGCTATGACCTTGTATAAATTGTCACAGTGAATCTCATATATATAATCAAAATGTACTATTAATATAATAATAATAAAAGGGAGGTAATAGACTAAAGTAAGTGGATCTGGGAGAAGGAGTGGGATTACTGGGGAAAGAGATTGAGCAAATTATGTTATGTGTGTGTAACAATATGGCATAATAAATCTCACTACTATGTGTAATTATGCATCAACACAAAAAATTTTTAAAAGAAAAGCATCACCAGAAAGTCATGAAGACTGGACCAGAAGGTTCCTGTCTGCTGTCTGTCTTCTCAGACTTTGAGGAGTGGGATGGGTGACTTAATAACTAAGGTTCCCTCCAAGGACAATACCTAAGCAGGACTGCTTAGGGATGAGTCAGCCTTGGGGGCAAGTCTATGTCTGTCTGGTGATATCTACCTTAGTATGGCATCTGTCTGGGTCTCCATATTCTCACCAGTAAAATGAGAAATTAAAGCATCATTAACTCCAAAGTACTTTCAGATTTCATTTATTTAAACTAGAAAATAGGGGTTCAGCGGTTGAAGCATTTGCCTGACGTGTACAAAGACCTGGGTTTAAACCCCGACACCACATATACAACTGTCAGAGAAACAAAAGCCAGGTGCAAAATAAATAAAATTGATCCTCCCTCTCTCTCTCTCTCTCTCTTAAAAAAAAAAAACTAGAAAATGAACTTTACATCCCTCCCCTTGACTTTAGACTGAACTGCATTAAGTTTACTTAAAAAGAGATGTCCAAAAAAGGGGCAGTCCTCCAATTTCTCCAACCTTACTACATTTTTATAAGGTCACAAATAGGCAATAAATCATCAGAAACAAATTCTATTAAACTATGGCCTTTGATTTTATCAACTGAATGTTCAGTTTTGCTCCATATTTTTTCATATTTTTATCTATAAAGTATAAGATCATAAAAGTATTTTATAATAGTAAATTTTAAAAGCATCCTAGGTAACAACTTTATTTTTAAAGAAATAGTGAGACCATGACTAGACTTATTTGCTTTTAACTTATTTTGAACAAAATATTCTTAACCAATCTTTACAAATGTGTAGATATACATAATCCCATATATATACAAACATGTACACAAACATAATAGTGAAAAAGGCAAGGAGCAATTATAAACAATAATCTATTCTCAGTGTATCACTGTAAATGTCAATGGGAAACTTCCTGAACAACGAATCAGTCAGATTAATTGATGCCTTAAAATTCAGTGGGTAGAGGCTGGAGCGGTGGCTCAGCGGTTTTAGTGCTTGCCTGGCAAGCACGAGGACCTTGGTTAAAACCCCAGCACCGTACACTTATACAACTAAGTGTTGGAGCAACCAAGGCCATGTGAAAAACTAAATAAAGTTGTTTCTCTCTTTCTCTCTCACTGTCCTCTCTCTTAATAATAAAAAAAAATTCAGTGGGTACTTTGGTATTGGTTAAAGAATGAAAGGTTTTAGATGAAGAATCATTTAAAGTTTATGAACCAACATCAAATTACTTTGGAATAAACTGGCTTTATATTTTACTTCTCCCTGTTGCTGCACAGCTCCTCCATGGTTAAAAGGACATTTCTAAACAAGATTTTTAGTTTTGTTCTTTCATTTCTTTCACTTTTTTAAAGAAAACA
This sequence comes from Aplodontia rufa, assembly GCA_004027875.1. Taxonomy (NCBI): domain Eukaryota; kingdom Metazoa; phylum Chordata; class Mammalia; order Rodentia; family Aplodontiidae; genus Aplodontia; species Aplodontia rufa. The sequence goes on from PVKS010004657.1 coordinate 82,424, forward strand.
CCGAATTGTTACACCAGATAAACATGATGACCTAAAATAAGTAAAATATTATGGAATTAGTAAACTGTTACTTACGCACTTGTACATGGAATCTGTTAAGAGCAAATTACTCTCCGCAAGAATTCTTTCCATCAGAAATTAGTATGAATAACTTACTGCTCTAAATGCCAGACTTGAATCAATGAATGTTTTCAAATATGTTGTTAACTTATACAGGAGATTTCTCTAAGCATGTTTAAAAGCCTTCTGATTTATTCTATATCATAAACTTCTGAAGAAATAATATTTAAGGAAATAAACCATGACTATGCTAAATTTGCTTTTAAGTTACTACTGAACATTCTTTACTAATTTGTACACATACGTAGTCCTGTATTTATGCAAACATACACACAAATATATAATAGTGAAAATAACAAATAGCAATTTTAAAAATGTAATCATCTATTCTCAGTATATTCAGATTTACATAAAGATTTAAATTAAATTCTACCTTCTGTAGTTCAAACCAGAATTTGATGAGGTTAACATCAGATGGAGCCTTCCAATCTAATTTCAAACTAGTGTTTTCTGGAACCAAGTCATACGGTTTCTCTGGTGTGTCAAACATTTTAACAGTGACAGGAAGACTTTCTGCACACCACATTTCCTCAGAATGGCAAGCCAGAACCTTTTTATAAAAAAGAAGAAGAAGAAGAAGAAGAAGAAGAAGAAGAAGAAGAAGAAGAAGAAGAAGAAGAAGAAGAAGAGGAGGAGTTGCTTAGCCTTCTCAGAGTTTTGTACTGGAGAATGGCAATAAAACGTGTCCCATTTACTCTGTACCTTTAACACATATAGTTGTCCACCAGACAGTGTAGTAATGAGGACAGCAAGCCTGGCATTTGGAAATTCTTTTTGTCTTAAAGGAGTCTCTGGAATTAGGGCCAGATGTGAAATTGCCAGCTGATAACGAACTGATTCTTTAGGTCCATTTGGTGCTTGAGATTCTCTCCAGGACACAAGGAGGCTGGTGTCTGAGATCACAGTTGTGTTAATGAGCCAAACTGCCTCTGGCACTGAAATAAAATAAAAGCAACAGAGAATAAGGGATATGGCCATTACGAGAAGGTGGAAAGAAGTAAGTCCTGGTTGAGGAATGATCATATCATGGGAGTAGAATGAGTAACAGATTTCCAGAAGGAAAGTCAGCCGATCGCACATTGGTAAGTTAGCAGGCTGCCTGAATGGCTCTTGCCTCTTTCTCCTAATGACCACATTGTTCCCTGACTCCAGCTCAAGGATAATCAGTCATGAATTATCCAGTTTGGATGAGTGTTGTGAATACCATCAGAAATGACGAAAGAAATAATTGCCACCTCTTTGAACACCTTTTTAGATTCTACACTTTTTGTCTTTAAGATAGCAATGTTACATGACTTTAAATCTCAGTGGGCTCATTGAGATACACATAGAGAAAAAGGTTTGGTTTTCCTGCCTCCTGTGTATTGAGACCTATGAGTACATGGAAAGACAGTGACACTGTGTGGTCAGACCAAAGAATGTGTTTCTCTGTCAAACACTGTCGATTTTGATGCTTCACCTCCTAATTTCTTTCAATTTTGATGGATTACCATCTTCCACCATTAAAGTAAGGGTCAAGTCGTCAAAACATTTTTCTATAAATTAGTTTCCTTATTAAATTTTAAAATCTCACATAATAATTATTAGCAATCAGATAAAGAAAAACATAAACATATACAGCACACATATCACAAAATTCCACTCTAGAAACCCACAACTCACCTCCACTTTTAGTTTTTCCTAAAATCTGTTTTCCCAGAGGTAAATGTTCCAAAGTATCTGAATAATAATTCTTTACAGCTGTATATATTATATATGTTGAAAATGGTTGTAAATCTCCAATAAGAGTTATAATCTCCTGAGATTCCTGAAATTAATTTAAAAATCAATCTGATTCTCATATTTAATACAAATGAATAGAAATTATTTAACCAAAGATAAAACATTAAAGACTCAAAAAGTTGATTTATTTTTAAATTCTAGATTGTTCATGATAATGCCAATCTACCTAGAACTGAGTTACTATTGCCACAATTAAATGCCAAGTGATTGAGATTTTGTGAAACCACTCATTTCACATAGGAAACTATTTCATAAGTATTACATTAGAAATTCATAAAGGTGACTACACTAAAATATTAAACAATATAATCTAATCATTCTTAGAAATAAAGCACACGAGGGTAAAAAGACCTCCCTTAGACCAATGATTCCCAATTTGGGTTGTGCTTTAGGATCATCTAGGAAATTTTAAGAAAATACTATACTTGGGTTCTAACCACAGACATTCTGATTGAATTGTCTAGGGGGAAGCCAAGGTTAAGAACCCATCTTAATTGAAGTAAAGACAGTAAGATTAGCTCTAATAAGTCAAAATATACAAAGCTCAACTTTGGTCTGCCAAATGATTCAACCTGTCTCAAACAACTCCTTTTAGAAATGTGTAAAGAAAGGTTAAAATGCAAAACAAAGGAAGTAACAAAAAATCATGTATACTTTATGGCAAAGCAAATAGCTTTGAATGTCCAATAGATAATGATTGATTTTACCTCTTGAACTGGTTAAATAAATCCAAGCACAAAACAAAATATTGGGCATATGTAATTTCTACTGAAACACTAATGCCAATGTTGGAATAAACAGTGTCTATTAATTAATTCATTCAAGAAATATTTAATGAATACCTACACCATGCTAATTCTTATGGAACTGCTACAGTTATAATGCTAATTTAAAAATAGAAAGAGTCCCCTGCTTAGCAGTGCATTTCACAATATATAAGAAATAAGGGACATAAATACAATATACAATTTTATATTAGATAAATGCTATGGAAAACCAGGGCTGGAGTGATTCCTCAGTGGTTATAGCACTTGCCTGGCATGTACAAGGACCTGGGTTTGAGCCCCAGCACCACTTGCACAACTGAGTTTCAGAGCAATGAAGACCAGATGAAAAACTAAATTAAGATTGATTGTCTTTTTCTCCCTCTCCCCCCTCCTCTATCTCTCCTTCTCTCTCTCTCTCTCACTGTCCCTCTCTCTCTTAAAAAAATAGGTATATGGCAATGTTCTTTCTAGCCAATTCATTTCTTACTCAATTTCAACCTGTTGAATAGACTACAAAATCAAGTCTCTATCACTCTTTGGAAATGAAAAATCAGGAAGGGGAGCAAACTCAGTTCTTTCAAATCACTGGTACCATGATAATCCATCAACTGGTCAGAAATAATATACTTCCTGGTAACCTAACCTACTCCCATACAAGACTAGAACACAGTGCTTTGATGAATCATCAGCTATAAGAAGTTGCTTAGTTGTGCATCTCAGAACACATGGTAAATACTGGAAATATTTGCTGTAGCTGATAGTTTTAAATTTAAAAAAAGAGGGGACATCTTGCAAAAAGCCCAAAATCACTAGCTCCAATCTTACCAGCATTTTATACAACAGGTCAGAGCTGTTTTTCCTGCCAATAACTTCTGCATAGTAAACCAGGTATGTTGGTGTAGGGCTGGTGATGCTGTACCAAGTAAGATTTGTCTTCGCTGGAGGTAATCTGATTGTGAGACTGGTATTAGTGGCATTAAGTATAGTTGGTTCTGCAATATCTGCAGCTAGAGATAAAAATGATTTATCTAAAATAAAAAAGAAATAAAGATGAAATATACGTATACAATCAACAATAGATTTGTTTAACATCAAATGTCATATCAAAGGTTAGAAATACACTTGTAGAACATGTGTAACTGCTGCTTAAAAATGCTTTGGAAATAATGTTCTCTTTGAAGAAACAACAAAGACTTCATCTTCAGGCTGTGTGTGATAGACACTGCTAGATTCTATCCAACATCCTCCTCCTCTTCTTTAAACAACTGTTTAGGGTGGCGTGCCTAGGGGAAAGCTTGGTTTTTTGAGGTTCAGTGGCAGCCTGGGCAAGCACACGACACGGTCTGACCCATCAGATGTAAGGGAGGCATCTGCTCTATGGGCCTTCCAGAACAGCAGTTGACTCAGTGAGAATAAAGAGCAAACTTGCTGCTATGCACCCCTGCCGTTCACCTTCTCCCCACCCTTCACTTTCTCCCTGCGCAAGATGCAAAATGATACCTAGACCGGCAGCAGCTATCTTGTGAGAACTGACTAAAAGTCATGCTAAAGAAATTTATGGAAAGAAGTCCAGGTGCTTAGCAGCATTGTGGAGCTTCCTGGGTACCACATACAACCAAACATACTACATCCTGCAGAACTCTGGGGAGCATCGTGCAGAGACTAGAGTGGAAATGAGAATGATATGCTCTTGACAAGTGCCATAGCACAACCATAGTTCAGGCTCAGTAGAAGCTTCTAAAAACCTATTTCCATCACTTGCAGCTGAAAGCAACTTCTAATCCATTCAATCTTAAGTACAACGTAAAAGTACAGTTCCTAAAAGTGCCTAAAAGTACAGTTCCATCATGCAAAGGGAACACAAAATGCACATAATTCCAAAAAGGATTTTATATAAAATCTAACAATATTACATGAGTTAGCCAACTCTTTGACTCATCATCCAGGGCACTGTAATCTGGGATCTGGCCACTGCTCAACCCCAAATCTGACTATGCAAAGTCATCTTCACCCCAATCACACTATACTAATAAAATCAGCACAGGAATTACACCCAGAGAGCCCATCACGCAGGCTGTCTCCTCAGTTTGGAATGAACTTCTCCACCTAGGAATCCTTACTTAGGGCTCAGTTCTCACATCATCTGTCTTGAGAAGCCCTGTTCATGTGAGAGCCTCTCCCCTCTGTGCCCACCACAGCCCTTGTGGTAGAAAATGGCTACATTTGTTTGTTTTTGGTTTTCCTTTTGGTGCATGGTTTCTTTACCACTAGAATGTGTTGTTTCTTGGTCTAAAACTGTGCATAATTTATCTCTGTTGCCCCAGATTCCCAAGAGGGCACTTGGCACGTTTTAGTTTAGGTACTTAATAAATGATGTCAATATCTATGAATGTGTGTTATCAAAATATAAAATGCATCCTTTGTATTCCACAGATAAGAAAATTAGCGGGGAGTTACCTAAATACCAAGGACTTGATCAAGCCTGCTCCTTTGCATCCTAACTTTTTGATCTTGGGAAGATTACTTCAGTTCTGTAAGTGGGTAATTCTCTATTCCACAGATACTTATATATTGTTCTATTCCTGACACATTGTTAGGATTTTTAATAAATGTTAGTTATTAGTAAGCTATTTAATATCCAGGGGAAATAATGCTGAGCTGATATGAGGACTCCTAAAATGCAAAAAAGAATGTATAGATTTCCAGGAATAGGCAATGTGCAAGACACTTGTGAACTTAACTTTAAGGACAATTGAAAGGTATAGGGATTCAGAGAAAGCTAATTTCAGTAAAGTTACAAAATGGTCCTTTCTCCAATTTAACATTCTCTAATATTTATACAATAGTATCATTCATTTGTGTTGATTTCTAGTCTAAGCTAGGAATGGGATACTCCTTGTTGGCCACCAGAGTAATAATCTGTTTCAAAGATGATTGGTATTTTTGTCATTTTTAAAATTTTATTTTAAAAATATGGTGGTACATACTGAAATGTTGAAAATATCATTCAGGACAAGAAACAAATTTTTCCCATACTTTTTCTTCTCTTTTAATCCCATATATTTTGAAGATATTAAATGTCAGGCTCAAAAGGACAAAGGAACTGGCAATTACTTAAAATTTCCAGCAGATGGAGATAAAGTACCCTTAATAATGTACCAGAAATGTAAAAGTTCATGCCTCTTTTCAAAGAAAATAATAAGAACATTACATTAATTGTTTTATTAAGGTATCCTGGTAACAATAAGTCATGCTACCTTTAGGATTGCTTATATGTGTTTGTGTGTATGAGGTGTGAACAGATATTGCATGTACTTTTTTAAACAGACTTTATTATTCAGAGCAGTTTTAGATTCACTGTACAACTGAAAGGAAGGTACAGAGATTTCCAGGGTATGTCCCTACACATGCGTAGCCTCCCCATTATGGATCCCCCCACCAGAATGGTACATTTGCTATAATCAGTGAACCTTCATTGACATGCAATGATTGCCCAAAAGCTATAGTTTACGTTAGGACCACACTTGTGGTATACATTTAATGGATTTAGGAAAATGTATAATGGCATGTATCCAGCATCTTAGTATCATATATATATCCTGGTTTTACTGCCCTAAAAATCTTTTGTACTGTTATCTCTTTCTCGCTCAGCCTCTAGCAACCACGGATCTTATTACTGTCACTATAGTTTTTACTTTTTCAGAACTTCATACAACTGTAATCATATAATATGCAGCTTTTCCCAACTGGACTCTTCAATGCATATAACTTTCTTTCATGTCTTTTCTAAACTTCACAGCTCATTTTGTTTTATTTTTTTCTTTTTTTTTATTAAGAGTATATAGAGATACAAATGAGAGGGAAGCATTATCAAACCATCAATGACCAATGCAGATACACATAGTTATCCAGGGGTAATGCCAAAACATGGATGACCACCTTGGGTTTCACCGGTTGCAGTTTCCCCCAGAAGAACTCTTGAGTTAAATGGGTATCTCGTGGAGGAATGACATCTGCTTCTGAGACGGTTCCCCTATATTCCCATTCTCCAGTATCCTAGGAGTTCTTCAAATACCCTCCCCCTACCCCCTCCCTATACCTCCAAGTATCCGCTCATTTCGTATTAGCTCTAAATATTTTATCTTTAGGTCAGTGATCTATTCTGAGTTAGTTTTTGTAAGGGGTTTAAAGTTTGTATCCACAGTCATCTTTTTGTTTGTGGAAATCCAGTTGTTTTAGCAGTTTGCTTAAAAGACCACAATTTTTACAATCTATTGTTTCTGCCCCTTATCAAAGATCACTTGATGGCATTTGTGTGACTATTATCTGGGTTCTCTATTCTGTTCTTTCCACCTATGTGTCTATTCTTGCGCCGATACCACACTGTCTTGATTACTGTACCTTTATAGAAAGTCTTGAAGTTTACCAGTGTCCATCTGTCAATTATATTCTTCCCCTTCAATATTGTTGGCTATTCTAGGTCTTTTACCACACCATATAAATGTTGGAATTAGTTTATCAATATCCACAAAATAATTTGCTGGCATTTTAATGGGATTGCATTGAATCTATGGATCAAATTAGGGGATGTGACATCTTGAAAATACTGTTTTCCTATCCGTGAACATGGAATATCTCTTAGTACTTAGTTCTCCTTTGATTACTTTCACCACTTTTATAATTTTCATGTAGATCTGATACATATTTTGTTCGATTTACACCCAAAGATTTCATTTTGGGCTTTATTAACATAAATTGTATTGTGTTTTTTATTTTAAGTTTTACCTTTTTGTTGCTGAAGAAAGCAACTGACTATTTTTTAAAGAGAGAGAGGGACAGTGAGAGAGAGAAAGAAGAGAGAATCAATTTTAGTTTTTCATGTAGCTTTCATTGCTCTAAAACTTCTTTGTGTACTTGGTGCTAGGGTTCGAACCCGCATGATCGCACATGCCAGGCAAGCGCCGTAACCATTGAGTCACAATTCCAGCCTCAGAACATGAATTTAACATTCAAAAGTCAAAGAACAATCTAACCCCAAAGCCAGCAGAAGGAAGGAAATAATCAAGATCAGAGCTGAAATCAATGAAATTGAAAACAAAAAAATAATAAAAAGAATTGATGAAACAAAAAGCTGGTACTTTGAAAAAATAAACAAGATAGATAGGCCCGTAGCGAATCTAACCAAAAGAAGGAGAGAAATGAAGCAAATCAATAAAATCTCCAATGAAAAGGGAACGATCACCACCAACCCCAGAGAAATCCAACAAATTATAAGATCGTATTTTGAAAACCTATACTCCTCCAAATTTGATAACTTGGAAGAAATGGATAAATTTCTTGATACAACATCCCTAAATTGAATCAGGAGGATATTGAATTCCGAAATGGCCCAATCACAGGCACTGAAATCCAGACTGCAATTAAAAGTCTACCAAAGAAGAAAAGCCCAGGACCGGACGGCTTCTCCGTTGATTTTTACCACACTTTTGAGGAGGAACTAACACCTCTACTTACTAAGTTATTCCAAGAAATTGAAAAGGAGGGAATGCTCCCATCCACTTTTTATGAAGCAACCATAACTCTGATACCAAAACCTGACAAGGATACATCAAGAAAAGAAAACTACAGACCAATATCCCTTATAAACTTGGATGCAAAAATCTTTAATAAAGTACTAGCAAACTGTATTCAAAAACTTATCAAGAAAATAGTCCATCATGATCAAGTGGGCTTCATCCCAGGAATGCAGGGCTGGTTCAACATACGCAAAACAATTACGTAATCCACCACTTAAACAGAATAAAGGACAAAAACCACATGATCATCTCATTGGATGCAGAAAAGGCCTTTGATAAAATCCAGCACCCTTTTATGTTCAAAACTCTAGAAAAGATGGGGTTCAAAGGACCATTTCTGAACTTTGTCAAGGCTATATATGCTAAACCCTCAGCTAGTATAATACTAAACGGAGAAAAGCTGAAAGCATTTCCACTAAAGTTGGGAACAAGACAAGGCTATCCGCTCTCACCTCTTTTATTCAATATTGTTCTTGAGACCCTAGCTGGAGCAATTAGGCATGAGAAAGAAATCAAAGGGATAAAAATAGGTAGAGAGGAAGTCAAACTCTCTCTTTTTGCTGATGACATGATCCTGTATCTGGAAGATCCAAAAA
>PVKS010004658.1:0-91251 GCA_004027875.1 Aplodontia rufa
AAATAACCAGAGATTACTAGGGTCATGTCAGAAGAACTCAAGAACATGGAAAGGCACCCTTTGGCAAAGGATAGACAAATTTCAACATCACAAGAATACTGACCAGTATCAAAATGCTGCAGAGGGGGGCTGGAACGGTGGCTCAGCGGTTTCTGCGCTTGCCTGGCAAGCACGAGGACCCGGGTTCAAACCCCAGCACCACGTACACAACTGAGTGTTGGAGCAACTAAGGCCATGTGAAAAACTAAATAAAGTTGTTTCTCCCTTTCTCTGTCTCTCTCACTGTCCCTCTCTCTTTAAAAAAAAAAAAAAAAAAAAAAAAATGCTGCAGAGGGTGCAAAAGTGATACCTTACAAAATATTCAGTCATCTGGTTTGAAAATAAATGAAAAAGTTTGTCTTTCTGGGGGCATATAACTAAAATATTCTCAGATAAAGTGAGATGTTTGGGGTTTGTTGGGGGCTACGTTGCCCCCCGGGAGCCGATCAGGAGGAGGGTGAGTGCCGACGGCTGGAACCCGGGTCCCCCCTCGTCCGGGGACCCCTTCCCTCCCAGCCGGGGAAACGAGGCAACCACACGCAGCTGATGGCAGCCCAGAATCCGTTTATTATCAAGGCACACAGGTTTTTATATACGGAGGAGGGGAGACAGCCAAGGAATCAATAATCCTTCTAAGGGAGTTGCCAGGGGTTATGCAGATTTTGCATACAGACCAACAACTAGGTAGCAGCACATTCCAACCCACTCTAACTTTTTGCATAACAAAGCAGGACCTAGCAGCCCTTCCTGAAGAAACTTATGAAAATAGTAACAGGGCAGCTGTTGAAATAGGGGTGAAGGCTACACCCCAACAGGGTTCACTTTAGGGTAACCAAGTCAGTGGCTTGAAATTTTAGTTGAAGCTGACTATTGGTACATGGTGATTCACTACAGTATTTCTATAATTTTGCACATGTTCAACGTTTTTAAAAAAAATTGTTTCCTGTGGGAGCTGTGTCAGGCTGAGTCTGAATTTGATTTGGAGTTCCTTGGTGAAAGAGTTAGCAGGAGGGCTGTCTAAATGTCACAAAGGTCACACTGAAACTCCTTCACTAAGTTGTAAGCTTTCATGGTTCCTCCTTCAGTCCTGGTGAAATTTTATGTTTTCATGCATTACAGACTAAAGGTTGCCTGGCAGTCACCGGTCTTCTGCTGAGTGCAGCAGTGGCTCAGGATGGCTGGTATTCCAAGAATGAATGTGGAGCAAGTAACATGGTCCTGTGCCCTGGCCTTGGGCCCATTCTTTGGACTGAGAGTCTGTGTAGTGATAATACATGAAACACCTAGAAATAAGCACCACTTTTAATGCATGAATAAGTAGGAAATGCATTCTGGTTAATCTGGACTTCCCTGCACTGTGTTGCTTTTTCAGATAAAGCACTTGAGGAACAACTGGATTCCATGGCAAAGCATGAATCCAGGGAAGATAACATTTTCCAAAAGTTCAAAACTCAGATAGCCCTCGAACCAGAGCAGGTAAGGTAGAATTCATTCCTCTCCATTGTCATCTTTACAGCTATGTTTCTTGAGTATCAATCCTGAGAGGTAACTCCCTAAGCTGGTCTGTTCCTCTAGAGTCTGCACAACCAGGCTTTTGAAAATCTGCTTCTAGGGTCTTCACACAGATGGGCCCTATAGAAGTGTTTTTGCAGTTACTCTCCACTGTACAGCTTTTGGACTACTGAAGGTTACACTGTCTTTCATGTAGGATTCATTTTCTAAAGAAAGCAACAGCAATAGGAGATGGATGAAGTATTGCCCAGGATTTGTGGTATTTAGGGAGCACTGAGTATGTGTGCACATACAGCCCATTCTCCAGGAGATAACCTTTGCTTGTGAAAGCAGCAGACAGACACTAGGACTTCCTTCATTACAAACACATAGTACAGATAACTCACTTGAGCAAGTGTTCAGGGATCTGCAGGAAGACTCACCCTGTGTCCCAGCAGCTGAGTTTTCAGCCACCATCATTGTTTGCGAAGCTGATTACAGTGACCTTATTGTAGGCACCACATCTCACTAGATGTGTGTCCTTTTGAGAATGCCTCCTTTGAGAGCTCCTTGCACGTATAGGGAGGTGGATACCAACTGAGGCAGCATTTCGTGTACAGATCTGGTAAGGGAATCGAGGCTTATCCTTAGTCCCTTAGTGATATACCTATAGGATCAGGATTCTCTCTCAGGTGGAAAAGGGAAAGAAGCTGATGTTGCCTGTGCACACCATAGCTGCCTCCCTGGTCATTGCCACACCAAGCTTTGTGGAGCATGTGCAGTCCCCACATGATCAGAGAATGTTACTATTTGAACCCCTTGTGTGGGGTGCTGATGATTGAATGCGGTCCTCGTTTATTTTAGATTCTCAGGTATGGCAGGGGTGCTGAGCCCATCTGGATTTCTGGTGAAAACATCCCTCAAGAGGAAGATATTCCTGATTGTCCCTGTGGTGCTAAGAGAATATTTGAATTCCAGGTATGGCCTTAAATCAGGAGTAGTATTTCAGTATATGATCACTACACTTTTTCAGAGAGGGGAACAGTGAGAAAGAATCAGCTTTTTATTTAGTTTTCATTTGGCCTTCATTGCTCCATCATCTCGTTGCGTACATGTGCTGGGGTTCAGACCTGCGGACTTGTGTGAGCAAGGCAAGTGCCATAATAGCTGAGCCACTGCTCCAGCCCCTCCACTTTGTTTTTAAATGAAAACTACCAAATAGCAATTGCCCATGGGTCAGCATGGCAGTGCAGAAGGTGCCCCATGTGTACTCCCTGCCACAAGGCAGCTTTTTAATACTCATTGCTTTCCTAGGTCATGCCGCAGTTGCTGAACCACCTCAAGGCAGACAGACTGGGCAGGAGTGTTGACTGGGGAGTCCTGGCTGTCTTCACCTGTGCTGAGAGCTGTGGCTTGGGCACTGGCTACACAGAGGAATTTGTATGGAAGCAGGAAGTAACAGATACACCTTAAAGACATCTGCAAGCCTTACACCCTTGCAGTTCCATCTTGAGGACTTTACCCTAAGGAACTAACTGTACCAGAGATGGAGGAACAAAGATGTAGCTTGGGGCGTTGTTTAGTGACTTATTACTAAAATGAAAATGTCCAATAATGGAAGTACATGAATTTTGGTACATCTAAGTGATAGGCGATATGTTCTTATACCAAATGAGAGGACGATCTCAACACCAAGATGCCATTATATTCATGGTCTGTATTTTGCAAAGATTTTGTGTATATGTGCACAAAAATAAATTTAGAAAGATGCACACCAAGTTTGCACTGGCTTACCTGGGAGTGGTGGGACTAAGTGAAATGGCCTTTCTGCTATGTGCTACTCTTTTTGTAATAAAGTGGGTTATGTGCCTATTCAAATCCACTGTCTCACTCAGAGCACTTTCCCCAATAATCCACAGTTAAAATCCCAGGGGACTATTGTTTGATCCCAGGATGTGTGTGCTGCCCAGGAGCTGAAGCAGCTGTGGAGCTGGGAGATCAGGCACCACCTGGGCCTGACCTGGGTCAGCCAGGGGCCCTGCCTGTGGAGTGGACAGAGGCACAAGCTGCTTTCACCAAGATGATGGGGAGTGGACAGAAGAGGAGCCTGCCCTGCTTCCAGTGGGTGTGTTCTTCCTGTTCCATCTCCAGGCAAGTGGCAAAAATGGTTTCCTGATCAACTTCCTGCAGCCTGCAGCACTTCAGTTTCCAGTCTTCAGCCAGGCAAGCCTGAAGATCTGCGCTGTGGAGCACTTGAGCACTGACAGCTGTCCTGGAGACCCACACTAGCTCACATCCTCTACCCATCCTGTGACTCTTGAATGTACTGCCACCATTAGTCTTCACATTTTCAGAGATCACACTGATGTTTCTGTGAACTGTGGATGGGCGGGAACACAAGGAGTACCTCTGGGCAGTGGCTCAGTGGCTCTGGGCAGTCTGCCTCTGAGTGGTACCTTACGCTGAGCAGTGCTGCACATGCAAAAAGATTAAAAAGTCCCAGCCGCTGAGATAGGAAAAGAAATACTGAAAAAGAAGAGATGAAAAAGTCATTTATAGACCATTGCCTGTGTAGAACTTACAATGCGATCAACTCAAGAATTCACAGCAGTGGGGCTGGAGCGGTGCCTCAGCGGTTGCAGCACATGCCTGGCATGTGCAAGGGCACAGGTTCAAACCCCTGCACCATGTACACAGCTAAGTGTTGGACCAACAAACACACATGAAAAGCTAAAAAATTGATTCTCTCACTGTCCCTCTCTTTAAAATTTTTTAAAAAATTCACAACAGTGCTGAGAGTTCAGTAAACCAGTCTGGAATAATAAGTACTTTTAACAAAAAAAATTACATGAAGAACACAACAGAAACCATAATGCAGTTAGTAACTGTGACATCAGAAGCCCTGTGTAAGAATGTGTAAATGATCTTTAACATGGTTGTCAGAGCTTTAGCATTTTTCCCAAAATGTTATCACAGCATCCCCAAAGGGCAGACATGCAGAGAACTAGGCTCAGAATGTGGCCAGTATTATGGCAGTTACCCAAGAGAAACAAGGGCGAGGAATGAAGAGCAGAGTTTCCCTGTTGATTGCATACCCCTGAGTTGTGTGCATCATATTTTACAATACATGCATCTCAGGTTTTAGAAAGGAAAAAAAAAGTGAAACTCAAGAACTTAAAAATGTTCACCTGATATTCCATGAAAAGAACAAATAAAAACCTCACTAGCTGGGTGTGGTGGCGCACGCCTGTGATCCCAGTGACTCAGGAGGCTGAGACGGGAGGATCCCAAGTTCAAAGTCAGCCTCAGCAACTTAGCAAGACCCTGTCTCAAAAAATGAAAAAGGATGGGGATGTGGCTCAGTGATTCTGTGCCCCTTGAAATTCCCAGTGAGCCAAAAACCGAAAAGAAAAGAAAAAAGCCCTCACTGGAAACTTTACACCAGGGTCCTGACAGTCTACCCAGGACACGAGCTCCACACCTATAGAACTAGCCTTCTGCCTCACCAGCTACACAAGCTGAGGCGGGTCCTGCTGGGGCAGCCTCTCCACTCTACAAGGGGAACAGGTCTACAGCAGCTCCAAATTCCAGGCAGCGCTTGCAATTCTGCCTGCACTACCTGAAACAGCAGCAGACGCCAAGATGGTTTCAGGCACTGAAAACAAAAGTGTTTTTTAACAGTAAGATCCTGTGTCATTTAAAACAACAATCTAACGCTTTTATAAACTGCATTTATTGTACAGGGTACTCTGAAGAAAGAAAAATATGTACATCCATTTGTTTTCATTAATACATCTGTCCTGCAATACTGGAAAGGCGGAATGTGTCTGGCACAAAAATAACCCCTAAAAGTTACAAATTAGAAAAAAAACACTTTTAAAAAAGATCTTTACTTCTCTGGTAGAAATATAAAAACTGGTTTTACGGGGATAGGGTGAATCAAACAAAATAAGAAGTCCAATTGTACAGGTAGCTTGAACACTTAAAAGTTTTGTCCTTTAAACCAACCAACTTGACGACAGCAGTGTTTAAAACCTAAATATAAATAAGCGGGCAGCGCTGACCACAGAGAGGCACAGCACCCGCAGCACTCAGGAACGTGCAGTGTCCCAGTGCATTAGCTGCCCTTTCCGCACATTGCAGAGGGGATGGGCTGGAGCACGTGCAACTGTTGTCTCCCACACCTCGGCTCATACCAAGATGATTTGTGTTAAAAAATAAGCAGGTGGGAAGGCAGGCGATGATGGCACTATGTGGTCTACGTGGTTTTCCTGAATCCCTTCAGAATGGGGTAGATGTTTTCAAAGGCTTCGTAGATCTCTGCTCTGACTTTAGCACCTGCAAAGAACAGATCAGACCAGAACAGTGTGAAATGGCACCTCCCAGCAGAAAGGAAGCATTTCCTTCAGCCCTGGTCCATCCCAGCCCGCCCTACGGGTGCTGTGCCAGGCCCAGCACCGGCTCGCACCACTGAACTCATTATGGCTACCTCAAAACGGTATTGCAGGCAAGCCCCAGCTGCACAGGGCTGACCCCAGCGAGCAGAAGGTACAGCCCCCACATCCCTGCCCCTGCCCACTGCAGTGCTCAGCCTGCTCCAGCTGGAAGCTCTGCGAGCATCCCACTTCACTGCTCCCACACTAACCCAACAGAGTTCCCAGGGATTCTCACCAGGCTTAGGGTGGGACAAAGAGGGAGGGCAATGGCAACCACCAAGGACAACTTTCATTCAGCACTGAAAAAGGCTACCCCGAAACAGACTTTCAGACTACTTCCACTGCAACTGACCTGTTAATACAACCTTTCCAGAAACAAAAATAAGAAGCACAATTCTGGGCTTGATCATCCTGTAGATTAATCCAGGAAACAGCTCAGGCTCATAACTAGAAGGAAAATGGCAGAAACAGTTCAGAGGCTGTGGGCTTCCCAGGCTTCCAGATAAAGGACTGTGTGGCGGAAACATAAACAGGCATGCACACTGGGCCACAGAGCCTCTGCTGCTGGCCATCCTCGTCGCCTGACCACTTCTACTGACCCCTGGACTTTCTGTGGCAGGACAGGAGCTGGGTATCTGTACCGGCTCTCTGGTCTGCATCCAGATCTGCTCAGGCAATTTGTGGTATCTCCACATACTACACCTGAGACCAGAGAGCAACTCTCTCTCACCTCCTCAAACAGAGGTGCTATCCAGCTGTCAGTGCTGGCCGAGTGACTTACTAGTAGCACAAACTACCCCTGACAATGCTGTCTGCCCCAGTGGACTAATTGAGCCTCCAGAGAGACTGAGCCTGAGAAAGAGCGGCATAGTGGGGCGTTTCCCAGGTATAAAAGTGGCATGTGCAAAGGCCCTGTGGCAAGAGGGGTGTGGTGAGCTGGTGTGGTGACCAATGGAGAACAGGCCAGAGCGAGAGTGTTACTACTGCTCTGCTTTATACTCTGCTGGTGGATCTGAAATACTGCAGATGAGAAGATCCAAACTGGGGAAGGAAACACAAGGGACTCTGCCTTCAATCCCTGTGTTAGAATGTATCTATTGAGCAACAAAGTGGAACACAATCCACTCCAGTAAAAGGGAGTCTGGCCATCTGAGTGACATTAAAGAGACTGATGAGGATGTGAGGGGACACTGCTGAGAGCAGCAGGACAGGTTCAGGACTACGCTCCATGTTCACACGCTCCATCTTCTGCATGTGCCTCCCAGCTTAAGACACCCACCTGCTGAACTGCTGGTGGGTGAGCACAAGGCCTTCCAGCCTGATAGGGAACTTCACATCGCAGCTCCCCACCATGTTCTGAATCTTGAAGTCCAAGAACTTCGCAGGGAAACCCAATTTCTGTACAACTCTGGCATATTTTCTTGCTGCTAGTCTGGACTGTTCTTCACTAGACAAAGGGGGAAAGTGATTTGCACAGTCAAAAAAATTATTTAGATGAATAACTTATAAAAAGTCCAAATTAGGAAACAAAGTGAAACTGCTCATTCTTCTTCCAGTGGGAGGAAAGGCAAATGCACACTAACATCATCAAGCATTCCCGTGTCCTCACAGAACACTGCAGGCCTGCCACCTGCCACACCGCACACTACTGCACGTGGGGATGTGTAGACCATGGCTCTTTTGCGTTCTGGCCACAGATTCTCCTAAGGAGTGCCACCTAGATGGGATGGGGATCCTAATGAGGTTCACCACTGAGGAGTGCAGGGCTCTGGCCTCCCGGGCTCACGTGAAAAAGCAGATGGCCACCACAGAAGCCAGGGCTCAGGGATGACCACATTAGCCACACAGACATGCAGCGCCTTTGTTTTCTCCAGGAAAGAATATCTGGTTGTGGTTTTCAGTCTTGAAAGATTGTCCCCCAACCAGATCACTCAGTGTTCAGTGTGCAGATGCTCTGGGACCAAGGTCAGAATGCTGCACAAGAAAGCCTGTCTTGGAGAGAGACGAGACACTTGGCCTTTTCTGATAAACCAAGTTTTGCACGTTCCACCAGGGGAAAACCACCATGTGGTGGGCTCCTGGGTAGAGGTGCCACAGAGTGCAGAAGCCAGGGAGCAGACATTAAGGTCAGAGCCATGTTCTGCCCCCTGAAGGACTGTGTCCACATCAATGCCCCCCCTTCCTTAAACGAGTCTCATGGTTCTGAATAAGCAGAACACCCGCAGAGCCCTCATTCTGACATCCCAAGTCCATCTTAATCATCTTTTCAAAGTTTTTCAGTTCATACGTTTTAAGCTTTATGAAGCTGATGTCAACGATCTTTCCCCGGTTTGTAAGGAGTATGTGAGCTCTGTTAACGAAAGCTGAGGCCAGTTTGAGCCCCAGCAGCAGCCTTCAGGGGAATCTCTCTACCCAGGCGGCACAGAGCAGAGGCACCTCATGGCAGGGGGTGTCCCTGAGACCCGTGTAGCCCAAGCGCTCCCAGCAAGAAGCAGCCAGAGCTGTGTAGGGCTGTGGTACCCTCACCATCACCTGAGGAGTCTCATGATTCTAAACCAATGTTCTTCACGAATATGTCATGCTGAAATTCTTTACATAAGTAATCTTCTTTATCAACAGTGTTGATATTGCATTACCCCAAAATGCAACACAATGGTACAGATGAAGCAGCCCTAGAATGTATGTCCAAAACTCCTAACCGATCTTAAGAAAATGAAATTAATGCCATCCAAAGTGATTAGAACCATGTGACAGTTACAATGTAACACAGTGGTACTAAGGAGTAACTTGTTAAGCCCAATACCCTAGAAGCCACAAGACATCACAACATGCACACACAGTTACCTCTTGGCTCCCGTGCACACCATTTTCCCAGAGCTGAAGATGAGTGCTGTGGTCCGTGGCTCCCGTATCCTCATGATTACAGCTGCAAACCGCTAAAAGGTCAGAGAGAAGCATTAGTAGGGTCATCCAAACTGCTGGGTTTTGGGGTTGGGGATTTAGCTCAGTGGCAGAGCGCTTGCCTAGCATGCGCAAGGCCCCGAGTTCGGTCCTCAGCTCTGACAAAACAAAACAAAACAAAACAAAACAAACTCCTGGGTTTTGTTGGAATAAAAAAATTACAAAGAACATCAAAACTAATGGAAGGACCTAACATACAGTTATCCAGGTATCTGTGCCAAATTTCCTGCACAGGATTCCTTAGATTGCACGTAACAAGGGAACACGAAAAACTAACCCACTGTGACCATGTCATAAATATCTGCATTTCGTTCACATGTGCATCCTACCACGAGAAGGCAAATGCACAAAACTTGTTTCTTTGTATTCTGCTGTTGCTTTGCAGAGCTGGGATCAAACCCAGAGTCTCATGTATGCTGGGCAGGCAATGTACTGAAATCAGTAACAGATGACCAGCATCTGTAAGCATCAAGTTCAATTGATGTGTAAACTTTTAGGCAAATAATAAGTCTTTTAACTTCCTCAGAGGATTAACAAATTAGAATTATAAGCATATCAGTATATCAAGAAGTAAAATCCTGTTTCCAGCGGCCTGTAGAAATAATATTAATATATCACTTACAAATGCAAAAAAAAAGTTTTTTACTTTTGTTATTTATGTTTTAAACATGTCAGCTCTTTAAAAACATTTTGTTACTAAAATTTTAACTCATGAAGAAAATATTTCAATAGTGGATTGAATTAATGGCTTCAATTATATTAAACAAAGCAAAAACCTATTTTCAAACAACTTTAAATTTTAATACATGACTTTTCTTTCTTTTGGTACTAGGAATTGGGGATTAAACCCAGGGGCTTTCTACCACTGGGCTACATTTTTTATCTTGAGACAGGGTCTCACTAAGTTACCTAGGCTGGCCTGGAACCTGGTGATCCAGCATCCCAAGTTAATGGTTTCAGTACAGTGCACGTGCACATGACATTTAATTACATAAAAGGGCAGCCATCTCATCAGATGTGCACAGACAGCTGCACTGATGGCAGATGAGCCTTTGCCGCTTGTCATCAAGAAAATACCAAGGACCTGCGGGCAGAAACCGACTTCTGCGAGGTCTCTGCGTGAGCCTGCAGCCCAACACTCGCTCTCTTAACATTACTAATCAAGATGGCTCTTTTCCCCTCCCATTGGTACTAGAGATCAAACCCAGGGCCTCATGCATGCTAACACTCTACAACTGAGCTACTCACTGACAAATTAGATTGCTTGGACATTTTTAGTTTAAAAACCACGCTGTCTTCCCCTAATCTTACCACCTGTAAAAATGCTAACAGTATGTTCTAGATTACATGACTCCCAAGATAAGCCTAATTACTCTAAATTTCCTGTTTTCTCTATGACTTTTATTGGTCAAATAACTACTAGCAAGGGGCTAGAGCGGTGGCTCAGCGGTTACAGCACTTGCCAGCAAGTGCGAGGACACGAATTCAAACCCCAGCACCACGTATACAATGACGTGTCAAAGCAATGAAAAACTAAATAAAATTGATTCTCTCTCTCTCTCTCACTGCCCTTGTCTCTTTAAAAAAGAGAGAGAGAGAGAGAGAGAAAAGAAAGAACTACTAGTACTTTATCAAAGATCACCAAATTGTAAAACTATGCATCAGAACTAGGATGACTGTGATGGGCCAGTCAATCTCAAGGTGATGATGTGACTGTCTCAGATAGGACAATGGCACAATGGTGCCTCCCAGACCTGCACTCTTGGGAGCTCTGGAGATGAGGAACAAGATGTCTTTGACTGTCTGGACCATTTCTTAAAAACAGACACAAACACCTGCCACTAAATAGTTCCACCTCTTCTCTTTTCTCATTTTTTTTTTAAGAGAGAAGGACAGTGAGAGAGAGAGAGACAGAATCAATTTTTATTGAGTTTTTCACATGGCTTTCATTGCTCTGACACTTAGTTGTGTATGTGGGAGCTGGGGTTTGAACCTGCATACTCACACATGCCAGGCAAGCACCATAACCACGGAGCCACCACTCCGGCCCCTCTTCTCTCATTCTTATGCTACAACTAAGGGGAAAGCTGGAGATCATATGAGGGCAATAGTCGAGGAGATGGTTTTATCTCCTTATTAAGGAAACTCTTAACTTACTTATTAATTTAATTATTAATTTTAATTCAACATGATATACACATTCATACTTTATATACTGACACATTTTAAAGTCAAAGGTAAAAGCCTGAGATGTAGGAAAAAACCCAATTGTTCTAATAAACCTTATTTTTTAAAAAAATCTTGATCAATTCAAAATAAAACCGTTAGATACCTTTTACATCTAGACACCTTAGCATTTTCCTAAATGGCCACTGGGCAACCACAAAGATAATTTGCCTTAATGAGATCCTAAAATAATTAGGTACTGTTCTATTCCCTATTTTAAGAAGCTCAACTTAGTTAACTAAAACATCCCAAATCAACAGGAGTTTTCTTCCCTGCTGAGTTAGCATAGAAACTCTGACTCCTCACCTATGCACCAAACGTCTCACTGCTCATAGGCCCCACTGAAGCCTCAGGGAGTTAGGGGCACACCTACATTCACTTTGCGTGTCTGGTACAGCTGGCAACATCCTCCCACATGCATGCAATGCCCTCTTGTCTGCCTCCTGTGCACAGATGGGGCCCAGCTCACCCAGGTGTGATGGCTGCAAGAGCATGACACTTGTTCCAGCTGCTGGGCAGCTTTCCGCATGTCACGCCATCAGGAGGCAGACCAGCTGCAGCCTAGCTGAGGTCAGGTGGCGAGGCACAGGAGGGTGAGCAACTCCAGAAGAGGAGGGCGCCTGCAGCCAGAGGTGCTGCTCCTGTCTATATCCAGCTCCTCCATTTCCCTTCCCTCGAAAAGGCCTGAGAAGCCCCATGTGAGTATTCAAGCAATGACATGTGACTCTGAGCAAGTGAGGTTCAGATCACATCAGTGCATCGTGATTCAGAGCACCTTTATAAAGCACTCCACAAACGGTTCTTTCTCTAGGGCAGCGGTCTCATCAGACGTGCACAGACAGCTGCGCTGATGGCAGATGAGCCTTTGCCGCTTGTCATCAAGAAAATACCAAGGACCTGCTGGCAGAAACCGACTTTGGGAGGTCTCTGTGCGTGAGCCTGCAGCCCAACACTCGCTCTCAGTTTTGCTACTAGGCATCAAGAACATAGTTTGTCTACTTCCTTTCCAGGTCACAAGGAAGGGCATAAACGCATCATCTTTCCTCTTTATTTTATCTGAATGTCTCAAAATGAAATATGTTATCCAAAACCACCTTCAAATTTGACTTATGCATGTGCTGAAAAATGCACAAGCCACAACCACTGCAAAAATAGAAAAAAGAATACACAAAACCGAGGCTTGGGTGAAAGGTCAAGCACATGTACTAGACTCTCCAAAGTTGAAAAAACACATAAATCTAGAGGAACTACAGATATGGGGGTGCAGGGGAAGGACCTAGGGAGGGAATCAGCAAGGTAGCTTATTCTTTATGCCCCTGAAAAGCCAAATAATACTTATGCGATCATTTAATTCTGGAAAACACATAATCGTATAGATATAGACACTTATGTACCTGTTATGGGAGGAAATATGGAAGAGTCAAGAGACTGGGGTGTGGGTGATGTGGGGGTGATTCTAGATTAGGATCATATCAGTATCCATTTATGATCGTACAACAACACAACTCCTCAATTAAAAAAAATCAAGTGAAACAACTCGAATTTAAAAGCTCAACTAATAATCAAAATTCACAGCTGAGAGGTACAGGAGAGAAAACCATCAGCTCTTCACTGCCCAGCCACAAGAGAATCTGCAGAGATGTTTGTTCACCTTTTTATTGTCTGGGTAAATACTTCAGAGAGAAGTAGAAAAGTCAACTGCCATGTGGCCATTGTTTCAAGACCTTCAACTACAGAAATTTCAGAGAAAGTGCAAAGCCCCCAGATGCAACCTGAACTGGGAGTATAACCAAAAGCAGAGTGCTGAGATCCACTGGCATAGGAAACAGCGCTGACCAGGCAAAACCAAGGACACACATACATCTCAGGAAATTTAAGTCCAGCTGCACAAGGGCAGAACAGCCTCACTGGCCCCTTGCTGGCCACCAGTAGTTCATCTAAGCATGAAAAACAAAGACAACACTTTAAAATGGTCTCCAGTTTCTCCTCCTGCCCACTCTTCTTTTCCTTACATAAAGCCTTTTTTCTCTTGTTAAGAGGCACTGAATTCAACACTGGCTTCCCTGTTATAAAGGATTCAGGCACCTGATATGGTGGTCGCACCTAACTTCAGGGAGCCGCTTCTACCAGCACCTCTACCCAGTCATTTCCTTGCAAGAATGTCCACTCATTTAACGTAAATGCTTATGCTGTAAGAAAATATGCCTACTGGTGCTGGAACGAAAGCCTTTAACATCTTAACATCAGGGACCTCAGGAAACCTTTCCCCCTGAACCTTTTTACTAGAAAAAAATGTAAGTTATGCAAAAGCACAAAACCATATTACAATAAGTTTTCTTATCCTTATTAAACGACTTTAACAACTCTTGACTCTTGACCCATCTTGTTCCACCCTCACACCCCCTTCCCAACTCTCCCACGGGATTAGGAAGCAAATGCCACCCCTTCATGTCATTCAATCCTATAAGATTCCTACTGTTATAAATGGGATCATATCCTGTTCTTCAGATTCATGTGGTCTCCATTGTGACAGTGTACATAAACTGGGTTCACCTTGCACACTGCTATATCTCAAAGGACTTACATACAGTAGGGATTAAGTAAAACATGAATCAAATGAAGTTGTTCTATTCACTGAACATCTAAGACCAAAATGATACACATTTTCCCTAGATCCTCAGTTTCTTGGTGTCAAGACACTGAAGCACAGCACAAACTTTCTGACCCAGAAACAACCATAACAAAATTCCAATTTTACCAAACAATTTGAAATACATGAAAATGCTCTGACCTTGGGGTTATATTCAGCATTTCGGGCACGAAGTGCAATGGTCTTCAAGTCAAGTTTACAACCAAGATTTACTGTAGATACAATATTTCTGGAAGAAATTTGAAAAGAAAACATGATGATCTATATTAACTCTTACACAATGAGCCATTACATGCTGACCTAGGACTCTCACTCCTTCGCTACGCTTTCCAGAACTGCTGGCCTGTCCAGTGCTCAGCAAGGACCACGCGTGCTGAGCGCACTCCCAGCACACCCTGAGGGAACAAGTGCCATGACCCCGCTTGGGATGAAGAACTGAGGCTTCCAGGGAACCGATTGTGCCCACGCGACTCCCACGCAGTACAATGGGGGCTGGGGTCCCTTCTCCAGCCCCAAGTCTGCCTGCCAGTTGGCTCTGCTCCCAGAGAGCTGACACCATTCCTCTCCTGTATTTTTCTGGACTTGAAAGCATGGAGACTTGCAGACTGCTGCTTTTTCTTGTACTGTCAGAAAGCAACTCTCTTGAATTCTGAGGGCTCACAGCTTGTTAAGAAGGTGGTGTTCTTCTCTGACACACATGATCAGGCCAGTTGGGCTGAGCATCACCTTGGTGTACCCTGCCTTCAACATGGTCCATCAAATAACCTCTGATGCACCTACCACAAATTCAATCACGTAATTGGGGAATGCATCTTAAATATTCACCTCAATTCTTTATAAACCCACAAAACTTAGAGGTCAAGGAATTCCCACCCAACAGGGCTCACTAAAGAGTGGAAATTAAGTAACACAGCTGGCTGGATGTCCTCCTAAACTGGCTGTCATCTATGCTTCCCCCACAAGAGCAATCCCAAGTACCCACCAAGGCAAATGCACATTCCAGGCAAGAGGGAGCAACGCAGCAAGGTGAGCTTGCAGTATCACTCCCAAATCATGAAAATCAGCATTGTTTTGTTTTTAAGATTGTGTGGGGTCAAACAAAAATGCAGAAGCAAGGTTTAGGTCTTTGGGTAATAGTCAAGAGCTATGATTACAAACCACCTAAGTCAAAAAATGATCAGCAACGGCTTTTAAATGACAGCCATATAATTAATGGCACAATTAAGTGCTATGGAGAAAACATCAGCTCCCAGCAGAGCAGAGAGAATGTAAGCACAGGAAGACAACTCAATGCCCTAACTGCAGTCAACACCTAAAGGGGAAAGCTACACACTTCTCATTAGTTATCTGGAAAGACCTGCCTGTTTCTCAGGAAGAAGTTTTTCCCTGCCTCCTTACCCTGTTACATAGACGACCCAGTTCATGGTAGAAAGATTCATTTAGGGGAAGGACATAGATCTTCAAAGATTTGTATGCAGCCCTCACGGTAAAAATTAAAAATATGACTGTGTCCTGTGCTGAACTGGATTAACCCACATACACCAGCTGCAGGGCAAGGGCTTGAACATTTCTGAGGGAGTCAGGAGAGTCCTTCAGAAGGTCCTGACTGCTGTGACAGCTTCGGCTCACCACTGTACCACTCCTGGAGGGAAGAACACAGCTCAGCCCCAAGGGATGCTCAAGCACAGGACAACACACAGGGTACTCACTGCAGCTGCGGCACAATTCCAGAGCTCTCGGAGGCTGGTGTGGCAGGGGTGATGGGGGTCATGGGTGTCATGGGGGAGGGATACAGGGTTGTGGTGCCCGGCAAGGGGGCAGTGGTAAGAGTCTGTGAGTGGAAGAGCTGTGGGGTCTGGCCAGAGGATCCCTGTGTGGACTGCTGGGGTGCTGATGGCTGTGCTGCCGAGGCAGCCACTGCTGCCTGCTGCTGCTGCTGCTGCTGCTGTTGCTGCTGCTGCTGTTGCTGCTGTTGCTGCTGCTGCCTCTGCTGCTCTTCCAAAATAGATAGGCTGTTGGTGTTCTGAATAGGCTGTGGCGTCAGGCCCGTGCCATAAGGCATCATGGGACTAAAAATGGGAATCCCAGGTGTCATGGCACCCTGCAGAGAGCAAGGGAGGAAGTTAGCTACTGGTGCTGAGCACCTGTGAACCTTCCCTTGAGCTGCAGGGCCGTGAAGCAAGATGCTTCAGCAGAGTGGGTGACAAATGTCATGCAGACAACACATGCTGTTCTCAGATGCACGCTTTCTTCCTTCACACTGAACACAGCAGACTAGAGCTCAGAATCTGGAGACCAACTGCTACTTACCACAAGAGAACCTGAGGGAGTGATCTGACCTTGTCTAATAACAGTCTTAAGTACTAGGCAGACATGCCCCTGTTTCCAGGACCACCCTAGCATCTGGGGAGCATCTGTCCTTGTGGGCATCATCAGTGACAGGCACTAGAGATATATACATGACAAACACACAGAAAACACTGATGTTTTACTCAAGCAGCCACAGACATGATCATTAGAACACTGCTCAAAGGCTGATCATTTGCTCTCCCAAAAATGTAGTCAATAAAACCCAACAAGCCAGTAGTGGTGGCTTAGGAGGTTGGGGCAGGAGGACTGCAGATTCAAAGCCAGCCTCACCAACTTAATGAGGCCCTAAGCAACTTAGTGAGACCTTGTCTCAAAACAAAAATAAAATGGGCTGGGGATGTGGCTCAGTGGTTAAGAACCCCTGGGTTCAATCCTCGGTACCCTCCAAAAAATAAATTAATTAATTAAGTCAAACCTATCAAACACTATCAGTCTGCTTTTCTATAATGCACCCAAACTTTTCTAGACATTGTTACATTTATTAATTTATCTGTCTCAGCAGTCCTCTGGGAAAGGGAGGGAAATGGATCAGAAACCGATACCCAGAGAAAGCCTCACTGGCCAATGAGTCAAGATCATAGGTGTCCAGATACCTAGCCCAGTGCTCCCCACATCAAGATCCAAGGAGCCCATTGAGCTGGGAACAGCTCTGCAAATCTCTTACTACTGGGTGCAGCCTTCCATGTGCATCTCCTATGGAGAGGGCCACAGTTTCTATCAGAATACCAAATACATGTAAGACCCCAAAGAGCCACAGTTCTTTCTCACTTCCACCATTCACATTGCAGAAAGCATGAGACAAACACATCTGAGCATTAACAATCACTGCTCACCAACAGAACGGCTATAGGGAGTGACAGAGGAGGAAATCCACACTGCCTCAACAGTCCAAGAGTCATTGCACTGTGACTAACACTTGTTTCTATAAAGACACTGGCTTGAAAAACCCAGTTATATCACTTTAAAATGCTAAGACTAAGACTTAAAAGTACTGCCTGACTTTCAATCATGTAGAAATTAATGTGAAGAAATCACAGACATGTGAATAAAGCTAAACCTATAAGGAGAAAATCCTTATGATTTTGCTAAATGAAGATTTCATGGGACACAGAAGTGATAACAAGGAAGAAAAACTTCTGAGAAGACTCAGCAGTCACTGGGCTAGAGAGTGGTCACAAAGGGCAAAAACATGTTTAACTTACAGAACAAACTGTCAAAACACACTGAAATGAGGAGGAGTCTTTGTAAACTACCTCCATGAGGGAAGGCATTTACATTTTTTAAAAGGAAGAAATAAAATTAGGAAATAATTTGCTGAGGATGATCCTACAAGCATTTGGAACATTCTCCCTAGCGTTCATCCAAAGGCAAAGTGTTTTACACATAAACACGTAATCTGGCCACCAGATAACTCCCAAACCTAGCAGAACTTCTCACACAACAAGGGAAGCTGGATACTCAGCAGCATGGCTAAGAGGGCCTATGTTGTGCTGTGTGTTGGGCACGCATTCTCCCACCCCTCCCTGCTGCTGCAGAATTACCTGGGGGGAGGCCAAGCCCTGGGCATAAGATGGCAGGCTGTTGTTCTGATCCATGATGCTGGCTTAATTCAGCACCCACTGTCTTCCTGGAGCATCCCCAGCACCCTCTTCTGAGCAGCTTCCTCGATTCTCTGTGTTTCTCTCACACACCGAGAAACAGCGATGCTCCTTGGAAAAAAGTTCAAAGCTTCATGTAAGAACACAGGTAACCTATATAGTCTTATAACCACATTTTTGTGGTTACCAAAACCACAAATAAGAAAAGCCATATAATTCTGAAGTCTACTCCTTTCATGTTTCCTGGGACTGCATGCAAAACTGCAAAAGGTGATTTTTGTTCTGTTACATTTTAGATACTCTGAAAGTACTCAACATTAAGGTGTCATAACCAGTATTAAAACTCATGGGGGGAAAACATCAAGAAAGCTAATTCCTAAGCAAACTGTGCTACCAGAGCAGAACACTAATTAAGCACTATATATATAGCACCGTTGGGCCAAGTTGAGGTTTTCAAACATCCCACTCAAGTTTATACCCTCCACAATTTCTTGGGCATAAAGGTCACTACACACCAAATTGAACCCAATATATTTTAGTGTGATCTTGTATTGAGCTCTTATTTAATGAAAGACTAGAAAAAGCTATGATACAGAAAGCAAAACATTATTTTTTTTTATCAATGTATAATCTTAACTCTTCAGAATACAAACTCTGCCTGTATCTGACTTTTCCTTAATCACATCCCCCCCTCCCCCCAGTGCTAGGAATTGAACTCAGGGCCTCACATATACTAGGTAGGCATGTGCTCTACCACTAAGCTACACCCGAGCCGTTTATATTTTTTTATTTTTTAAGACAGGTCTCATTAAGTTGTCCAGACTGGCCTGGAACATGCGATTCTCCTGCTTCAGCCTCCCAAGTTGCTGGGATTACAGGCCTGGACCACCACACCTGGCTTACATCATCATCTATCATTTTTACACTAGATATACATCTAAAATTACTTTCCAGTGAAGGAACTGAATGACTGGTAAATGATGTGGAATGTGGAATGGAGCTGGGGATCAGCCCTGGTCCTCCCTCTTGACAAGTAAGCACCCTCGACTAAGCTACATTCCCAGCCTTTACAAAACCATTTTCTTAAATCAAATCTGTTTAAACAGACCCATAAATTGTTCAAAATTTTTGTGAGAAATGACTGAATCAACACAGGACTGACTGAATGAGTTAAGGCCAAAATGTATCTAGGTATATGTAAGCAGAGAACAAATGTTAGCTATTACTGTAAGAATTCAGTTCAAACTTTTATTATCATTTAGTAAGATTCTCACACATAACTCACAGGTCTCAAAGTTATGTTACATGTCCAAGACCCACACTCACTTAAAGTATGTGCTGGTACAGAGTAGGCACTACGATATTTGCTAAAATCTATAAAAGAATCCAACAAGCTCTTTGAGAGAGGGCAAAGGACCCCAAAGACTATCTATCCTACAAACTCCTCACTGGAAATCAAACCAAAGAAGCAAGTAAGCCAGGGCTCTACTTCTGCAAATGAATGCATTGGATGTAAGTGAAAATTATCTTTTCTGAAATTGATGTTTTATAGCAATAATAAAAGTGCTGCAGATGGAAAGGATATAGCCACTGGCATTACATAGTCCAACATAAAGGGCATGCAAATAACTACTGTAAAAACTTGGTAAGCACAGCAGCGAATATGCACCAAGTAAACTAAGATCCCTGGGAGCAGAAACTGCCAACATCTGTTTTTGAAACCTCTGCCCTGCTAACGTGCCTGGTATACAGTTTGTGATCACGAATGGATGCACACACACAGTGGAAGAGATGACAACACTGACTAAAACCACATACTCTGAAGAGATCAGTGTTCTCACAAAGCAGGACCCATCTAACTCGCGTCAAGCAAGACAAGTAGAAATTCTCAGTCAAAAGAGAAAACAAGAAAAAGTATGTGGGGTGCAAGTGACAAGGTGTCAAGACTTATGGAAGGTCGCTGCAGGAGATGACAGCTGAAGGAGGCGTCACCGGAAGTTTAGACGTTGTTCCATAGGCAACAAGAGCAGTCACAGGATTTTGAAGTGCAGCATGAGTTAGATTTACTGTGTTAAGAGGACAAAACTTATGGCTGAAAGTCCAGTTCAGGGGGTCACTGCTACGGTAGAGACAAGAGGCACTGGGGGGAGCAGATAACACACTCCTCCAGAATCTGCCGGGCGCACCCTCGGCTGGGTACTCAAGGCACAGCTTCCATTCCCAGCAAGGGCACAGACCAGCTTTCCCCACAACCCAAGTGCAACCTCCCATCGGACACTTCCGGGAGGCGACCTCATCGATCCTGCACAGCCTCCGGAGGACTCGGGCAGGGCTCGGACATCATTCCCACTAGAGGCCGCCCAGGTTCCAGAAACCACGCTGGCCCGACCGAGACCTGGTAAAGAGCGCCGTGGCGCACTCGCGTTCGCAGGCTCCGAAGAGCCGCAGAGAACTCGCCCCCGTCGGCCGGGAAACCAGCTGCAGCGCAGGACAGGGCGGAACGGGTCTTCGATGCTCCCTGCTTCCGCGCTCGGCCCACGACGCCAGCAGAGCTGGTTCTGGGCTGCAGCAGCGGCCGAGAGGCCGGTAGCTGCCGGAGCGGCGGCCGCACGAGCGAGAGTAACGGCCCCGCGGAGCCTGCGCGCCCGCTCCGAGTCTCCGCCCGCTGCCCTCGAGCCTCGCTGCCGGGGTCGCCTTCGCCCAAGCCCTGGGGAAGGAAGAAAAGCTGGGAGGGCTGTTACCTGGAGTCACTGCAGAAAACACGACGCGCCGCAGAAACGCAGTTCTGCCTCAGGCGGCCCAGGCGCCCGCCACGGCGACCCTGCTCGACCCCGCAGAAGCCCCGGCGCACGTTGATAATGTCACTTCCGCCAGTGCCTGCCTCGGCTTCAGAGGATTGCCCGAGCAACGTACAAGGAACTGTGGGCGTGACCCACTTCCGGTGTTACCCAGGGCGTTTGACCAAAGGGAAAGGCAGGTAGAACTGTTTGGCAGTCCCCGGCCCGGGCGGGGCGGGGCGGGGTCAGAGCCTTTTCTAATTGGTCCTTGCTGGACGCGGGAAAGATGTGAGTTGCTAAATGTTGGTTGTTTTTTTTTTTTAACCACACTAGTGGTGCTCCCTTTGGAAGCAAAAGTCTCCAACTCAAGTTCTGGAAAGGGTGACTCGTCAGCGAGCGGCCAGGAAGACAAAAGCGGGCAGCGAGTGCGGCCGCCAGTTCTGCGCTCCTCGCCGGGCCCCAGGATCCTGTCCGCAACTCAGACTGCAGCCCGCCGGGACCTGTGACCCGTAATCCAGCCAGGCATCTTCCTGTGCCGAGCGGCGGGCCCGCTGCTTCCTCGAGATGAGAGCCGGCGTTCACTGTCTGCATTCAAGACAGTACCTGGCACGTTGTGAACCTGGAGAGCGACCATCCCTCTGCCCGTGACCAGCAAGGAAAATGCTTTGTCTATGAGAAAGTTCTAAACAGAGACTTTTAAGAGGTCTTTTCGGGTTCCAGAATCGCACGCACTATTAGTCTGTCCTCCGTCAGTCTGTCACTTGCTTGCCTGCTTGCGTATACAAGTGACAATGTAAATCAAATAAAAAGTGCATAAAACGTGTGCAGCTTAAAGATGGTTATAAGTCAAGTAGGAAGCAGACTATTGCCAGCACCCGTCCCTTGCGAGGGCACACGAGCCCTGCCTACTCTGTGCCTGAGTGTAGTATGCATTATTTTGCTCGATGTCACGGTTATAAGACGCATGGTGTCGATGTGTCTTCGCTGTGTGGCCTATCTGAAGCTGATAGGCTTCAGCTGTACTGTGACATCGCGTTGCTTGGCAACTCCACAGTTAATCTAGTCATTCTGGTTTTTGTGGATTTTTTGGCAGCATTCGGCTTGTGTCCTAGGAATACTGCTGACTACTGCGTGCATGTGTTTGGCGGGCCACTTCTGTGCCGCCAGCAGGTCCTCTCCTGCCAAGGCGGCATCCGAGTTGTCCTTGCTTAACAGTCTGGCCAAGTTTTTGGCATGGTCAGACTCACTTGGCCCGCCAGGAGTGAATTCGAAGGTTTTCTTTTCCTTAAGAAAAAAATCCCAAGTTCAAGGCCAGCCTCAGCAACTTAGCGAGGCCCTAAGTAACTTCGCAAGGCCTTGTCTCAAAATAAAAAAATAAAAGGGGGAATGGGGATGTGGCTCGATGGTAAAGCGCCCCTGGGTTCAATACGTGGTACAAAAAAGAAAAAGAAAGAAAGGAAGAAAGAAAAGAAAGAAAGAAAGAAAAGAAAAGAAAGAAGAAAGAACAGGAAAAAGAAAAGAAAAACCTTTGCGTCTCGCCAGTCCTACCGAGACAGGCGGCGCGGACCTCCAGGAGCAGCGAGGCGCGCCGGATAGAGAAGCCCTCGGAAGCCGGAAGCGGCGCGACTTCCGGCCAGGCCGCCATCTCGTCGTGAGACAGCAGCCGAAGCCTTGTGCGATGTCTGTAGCTTCGCCCTGGGGTTGCAGTGGGCAGCAGGAGATGGAGCCGCTCGGCGCCGCAGGCCCCCGGCAGCTGCGCTTCTCGCCCTACGCCTTCAATGGAGGGTAACAGGCGGTGGGGTCCTAGGGGGCGGCGGTGCTCGTCAACGGGGAGCCGATCCGGGAAGAGCGGCCCAGGCCAGGGCGGGCGCCCGCCTGCTCCTTAGCTCTTTTTCTGGCACACGGACAATTTCGGTGGTGTGTTTACTTGATCCCAGGGTCGCTTAATCCCTATGCTGCATCCTCAGCCTTATTTTTTTTATTTTGAGACGGGCTCTCTCCAAGTTGCTGACTCTGGCCACGAACTTTCGATCCTCCTGCCTCGGCCTCTTAGCCGTTGGAATTACAGGAGTGCAGATGGTTCTTTAAAAATATCAGAAACAGTTTTCAGGCCCTCAGGAAGTTAAAAATATTGAATATTCAGAGTATGTTAAGCGCGTGAAAGGTTGATTTTAGCTTTGGAGGGCCATATGGTCTTGGGATCTCTTGAACCTAAGTTTACTTGTCTTTCTTAGTTACTTAATGTTTAATGAGAGAATCAGAAACATTTTTAAACTGCCAGCATTTATTTTATTTAATTCTCAGGATGAGTAAGTGTTAGATGGTGTTTAGCCAGGTGAGGCTCTTAGAAGTTAAACAGCGTTGGTCACGGTTTGGGTGAACTGAGCCAGGACTTCCGAACAATGTCAGACCCATTTCATAAAACTGTTAACAAATTGTTGATAAGAATTTTCAGGGTGTTTGGTATTCAGTTCTTTCACTTTAACCCCTTTTTAATCCAGTTTACGCTATTACTGTTTTGCAAGTCACAACCTTCAGATTGCTTGTCAGTCACCCTTTCTCAATCTTTGCGCTTTTTCTTTAGCTTGTATTGCAGCTGGCTGCTCCTACAGAAGAGGCTTGTTGCCCTACCTCATCAGCCTCTGGGTCTGTCACTGAGCACTTTCATCCCTAGGGCAATAATTCCCAAGTCTGTTTCTCCAACTCGGTTTCCCACAGTCCCTCAATTCTGGCTTTTTCAGTAAAACATTTCTGCCTTCATTTTCTATTCTCACCATAGCTGAATAAACAAAGCAGCTGATGATTATTTTTTATCTTCTCACCTTCTTTAAAATATGCCTTAAAGTTAGGCCATCATTCTGCTTCTCCAAGCTAAGCTTGGAATCATGAGTGTCATGGTTGGTCTTCTCAGTTCCAGTTAGGTCCGTGGCGGTGGCGGGGTGGGGGGTGGTGCGTTTTCCCAGTTCCAGTTAGGTATGTTATGTAGGGGGGAGTTCCCAGTTCCAGTTAGGTCCACTGTGTGTGAGGGGAGCCCTCTGCCCTGCTTCCCTCCTGTTGCATCACTCTTACTGGAGTATCATTTCTGTCCCATTCATGTTGTGTTGTCACCAGAGTAGTCCTGAAATCCTCTTGTACAAATGGAACTCTTCTTGTTCTTGCTCAGATAATTTTCATGGTATCTTGCTAAAATTTAAAAAATCTGAGATTGGCATTTGGGCCTTCCTACAGCAGGATCCCTGTCCCTCATGAAGGAGTGTGTCCCTCCACACTCGCACAAAAATGGCCACCCAAATGGTTGCTTTCACATACTGTTGTAATTATTAGCTGTTTTTTTTACTTGCTAACCTCTGGAATGCCATCCTTTTACTATGCTAGGTTCTCTATTGATTTTTATTTATATATTTATTTTAGCAGTCTTGAGTTTTGCACATGTTAGTCAACAGAGTTACATCCCCAACCCTAAGTGTTCTGAATCAATGTCATTTAATTCTCAAAAGTGCCTTGCAACATAAGCACTACTACTATCATTAACTTGGACTTAGAGAATTTGTCTAAGGTCTCTCAGCTAATACATGACAAGGGTTAGGTGTCTGCCTCAGGTAATTCCAGAATTCAGGTGCTCAGTTATCACCCTCTACTGATTCATGTGTGTGCCACAACTATCATAGCTCATGTCAACACCCTAAAAGAAAGTGACATCCATCTGCTATAGAAATGCGGAAACTGAGGCCTTGAGAAGCTGATCATGTACCCAGCAGCCTGGTATCTGCTCAGTGGGAGAGCCAGAATTAGGACCCAGGTCTACTTTTAGAGTTAGTACTATAAGCTCACAGAAGTCACACAGCCAGGAAGGGAAGCTTGTCTGTGCACTCCAACAAGTGCTCCCGTGTCTGCTGTGTTCTATGCGAGCTACGCATGCTACACAGGCTGTGTATGAAGATCCACTGCAACCCTCTTTTCTGAACTCAACTTTTATTATGCCACCGTCTTTACTTTTTCAATTGTTGCTCTGCTTCAGTAATTTCATAATATCAGGATTTTCAGTCCATGCCCTTGTATTAGTAGGTTTTTAATTTGATGATGATGATAATTCAATGACTTTCCATTTCTTCCTGCCAGAGACCTTTGCTCGGACTTAGGATCAGAGTCTTTTCAAAATGTCTTATAACCAGGGGTCATTCACTTCCCTCAGTCTTTCCTCTTCTGTTAGAATTCTGTTGTCATTCATATCCAGTGGGTTTTATCTACATAGTCTGTGGAGTGCTCTTCTATTTGGGAAGGTCTGGTCACCATGCTGAACCACTATTTTTCTCTGTTTCCTTAGTACTGTATTGGCAATCGCTGGTGAAGACTTTTCAATTGTAGCTTCTGACACTCGGCTGAGTGAAGGCTTTTCAATTCACACCCGGGACAGCCCCAAATGTTACAAGTTGTAAGTAAATGTTTCTGGGGACATGTTTCATGATGTCTTTGTGATAATATAATGCTGCAAAAGATTCCACTGGTTAATCAAAACATTTGTTCCATGAGTTTTTAGGCTGCGTGGGAGCCTGTCTTGAGTTTTTTATAGAGAACAGTTTTCGAAGTGTTTCCTAAGAATTTATTGTGTTGTATTTTTTTAGATTTGCCATATCTGGGTACCAGCAGTGGTAACCTAAATGTGTGTATCCCAACATTTTACCCTGAGAAAGTCAAGCCCACCTGTCTAACAGGGATTTCATAACGAACACCATCTGTCATCCCCGGCATCTCACAACTGCCATTTTGTCGCATTTCTTTCAACGTCTGTCAGTGTGTCTAAGTTTATTGTGTTGCTGTAGTGGACCGTAGTGTGGGCAATTGATGGTGAACACAAATCTGTTGGCTCATAGTTCTAGAGTCTGAGAAGTCCAAGATCAAGGGACCATCATCTGACAAGGCCTCTGTGCTATGTCACAACATGGCAGAAAGGCAAAGAGAAAAGCAAGAGAGGTGAGCCCACTCCCACAGTGATGGCCTCAGTCTGTTCTTGGGAGCTCTACCTCGTAAACATGCCACCTTGTGCCATCTCATCGCAGCTAAATCTCAGCCCAGGTTTTGGAAGGGATAAGCACTCAAACAATAGAACCATCATCTTCAAAGTGTTCTTTTGGATTTTCCTGCTTTTTCCTCCTAAAGCATTAGTTTTCACAAGCTAAGTAATTCTTTTCGTAAAATGCATGAAAAAGAAGCCATACATGCTAAGAGGAGGACTGTTTGTATGTGTCACGTAAATGCATGTTGCTGAGCAGCTGTGGTTTGTATTTGACCACTGGGAAATGCTGCAGATTCCTGTTAATTCTAAGTTTAGTCACAAGCCTGTGAAGCCTGAGCTGGAGCGGGAATGAGACTGAGAAGGCGTGGGTGCTTTGTTTGGGACCTTGTATGCTGTGGGGAGTGGGTAAGGGAGACGCCCATCTTGTGTCATGGCACCTGGTGTGGCCATGGCTCCAGCTGAGAAACACTGAGTGTGTCTTCATCATCTGGTTCCCTTCTCCCCCTGTCTTTGGGTGCGGCTTCTCTGCCAGTGCGCCCTTGCTCTCCTCTCATGAGATGGAACTTCTAGAGTTTGAAAATAGTAAATGTTGAGAAGAAAGGTTTTAGATGCGACTTGGGGAGCGCCTTTGTAGCAGTGTGCTGCTGAAGGAGCACTCTTCCCTTTGTGGATATGAAGCCTTGCCCAGCTTCATCCAGCTTTGCTGACTTGTGTTTTTACAGAACGGACAGAACCGTCCTTGGGTGCAGCGGCTTTCATGGAGACTGCCTTACACTGACAAAGATCATCGAAGCAAGGCTGAAGGTAGGTGCTTGTATGCCTGGGACCCTGCTGGAGATTGGTACCAGCTGGAGAGTTGTGAACTTGGCAGGCCTACCCCAGAAGTGAAGTGATCCTGCCTGCCAGGGTCCTTAAGGTCTGGGTGTGGCACTGCAGCTTCGTGCAGGCACTAAGGTCTGGACATGAGGGTCCCCCTGCTCTCTCAGGTAGTCTCGAGGGGCTCTCAGGAGACTCTTCCCCCCAGTTCAAAACAAGTCTCTTGGTTTGGAGCTGCAATAGCTGAAATGCTTTCCCTCCTCCTATTGTTACACCCTAGGGGACAGACACAGGAGCAGGACTGGGGAGGAACAGCCCAGGAGCGAGAGTGGGAGGTGCAGCCCGATACTGGGCAGTCTTCCCTGGTGGCCACTGGGGCAAGGTGTGGCGGGAAACAGCAGCAGGCTGGTCGTGTGGTTTTTCCTGTTGTGGTCCTCATTAGAGCCTTTTCATACATGAGGTGTCATAGTCACTGGAGCAGGTGTGTGTCTTCATGGGCACTTGCTTTGGGCTGGATAGGAATGATTATACTACTGATGAGTTTGTGTTTTTTAGGACCTTATTTTGAAGGTTTCAGACCTTTGTCCTAAAGCATTTACTTTTACAGGCTAAGTAAGTAGTTCTTTCCTAAAATGTGTGAAAAAGAAACCATGCATGCTAAGAGGAGAATTACTTTCTTCTGGACTGTGGCAGGTCCTTCCTCCATACACCTTTTGTTTCTGCAAATCATGCAGATGTACAAGCATTCCAATAATAAGGCCATGACAACAGGGGCGATTGCCGCGATGCTGTCTACCATCCTGTATTCAAGGCGCTTCTTCCCATACTACGTATACAACATCATCGGTGGACTCGATGAAGAAGGTACAGTCCTGCTCTGGTGAGGGATGGGTGCCCTAACCTCCCTCTAGCCCTGCAGCCATTTTCTGATCACAGATGAGGAGGAGCTGAAGCCACGAGGCAGTGCATGATTGGAAGGCGCATAGCGAGTACTGCCTGTGGTGCACACAGAGCAGGCAGCTACTTGGCTGTTTCCCCAGGATCTTGCATTAGTAGTAGTGATCGACATTTTTATCTCTCAGAAAGAAACCTGACTGGCATAGTGGGCTCAGGAAGTCAGAACAGAACAGAAGTGTCCACGAAAGCCCATCCTGGCTCCTGACGCTCACATCCTGTTTTTGATCCAAGCTACATTACCCATGTGGCACTGCTGTTTTTCACCAGTTAAGATTTGGGTTTCAATCGCTTCCAAAAACAAAGACAGTCTCCCGGGACAGATCCACACCCCTGTTTACAGATGAGATCCCAGGCCTTCCTCTTGGTTTTCTTCCATTTTTTGGCTGCATCATTTCCCAGATATTTGTAGGGGGAAAAAAATCAGCATGGCCTTTTCTGAGATTTTGCTTTAGGATCTTGGTCCGATGCTGATGCTTCATGGTGATGGTTCTCAACTTGAGTCTTCTCTCCTTTTCTGTGCTTTCTGCATCTTCTGTCTCTTCCTACCATTCTCCCCATCCTCTGCCCTTATCTTCACTGTAATCATGAGGATTTTTACACCATGCTTCCTTATTGGTTGCTCTGTGTGTTGTCCATCTGTTTATGGTTTTGTTTTATTTTTTTAAGATTTGTGCAGATTTATTTTTGAGAGAGGAAAAGTCAATTTTATCACCTGGCTTTTGTTTTTCTGACACTTAGTTGTATATGTAGTGCTGAGGATCAAACCCAGGTCCTCGAACATGCTAGGCAAGCACTCTAATCGCTGAGCCACCACTCCAAACCCTCAGATTTATTATATTGAGGGATTTCTTTTGGGTTTGGTTTTAGGTTTTTGCAGTGCTGGGATAGAACCAGGGCTCATGCATGCTAAGCAGGCACTTTGCCACTGAGCCACATCCCCAGTCCTCAACTCTACATTCTTACTATATCTTTATTTCTGGTGCCTTTAATTTCTTAATTTCTTTCTTTCTTTCTTTCTTTCTTTTTTTTTTTTTGTGCCTTTAATTTCTTAAGAGCTTTTTATTTTTTTCTGACTTGATATT
Organism: Aplodontia rufa; assembly: GCA_004027875.1. NCBI lineage: Eukaryota > Metazoa > Chordata > Mammalia > Rodentia > Aplodontiidae > Aplodontia > Aplodontia rufa. Next base: position 28,418 of record PVKS010004658.1, read on the forward strand.
TTGTACTTAATTTGAAATTTTCTTGTGTTCTTTGCATTCTGTTAAATTCCTCTTTGGTGATTTTTGCTTATTTTTCTTGCCTGTCTTCAGCAGAGGCTTCCTGGCAGGGGGGGCAGTGTGTATGTGTGTCTGGTTGTAAGGAAAGAAGCGAAATGAAGGAAAGAAAGAAGCGGGGGCTCAATAGCAACACAGGTTTATTGGGAGAAACCTGGGGAAGGGGGGCCCAGTAGAGTCTAGGACCCACTTGCAGCTTTCAGCGAGGGGTAGATATAGAGGAAATGATGGGAGAGGGCCAAGGTGCAAGTTTTCTGGTTATAACAGGAGTTTTGGTAGAGTGTAAGGGCCCAGAGTCAATAGATTTCTCATAAAGACCTGAGTCATTAGATTTCAAAACAGTGAATAGGGAGTTTGTTGTCTGGCTCTTTTGAGTAATCGCTGGTAATTTTCCATATCCATCATTCCAGACTCTAAAGGGATATAGTGAGTTGGGTTGAAGATATCAAGTTTTTATCCAGCTAGTGGGTGAACAGACGTAAGAATTAATTCTGCCTAGGAAGAAGATTTCCTAGTTATAATTGAAGCAGAGAGGTGATAGGAGATAACTTGCTTTAGCTGAAAGCAGGATCTTGTAGGGAAATATTAACAAGAGTGTGATGGGTGCTCACTTTGGGCTTGGAGATATCCCACACTGTGGCTGATACCTCAGGGAGGAGAGCTGTCAGACAGAAATGACATAAGAGGATAAAGGAGTGTGGGTGGCTAAGGTAGGTGTTAAAATTAATGGAGGCTTTGAATCTGGTTAGGATGCTTCTGCCAAGAATAGGAATTGGTCACCTACACGTGAGGGGGGCCCTCTATTCAGGCAGCCAAATACAAAAAGGTTTTGTCCTAGGGTTTTAGTCTGTAGTGTGGCGGGATCCCATTCTCCCAACCCCCTATTTTCTATCTGCCTACAGATGGTCTGTCTCCTGCCTCAGTTACCACTCTGAAGAGGTCCTTGACTATTGCCAGGGGTAAAGGGCAATGACCATTCTGACGTTTTCATGCTGGTGGTAGGGCGTTGGCTACGGTAGTTGGGGAAACTCTCTAGAGGGTCTATCTGTAGGGGGCCTCGGTAGAAGTTAGGAGGCAGCTACACAGAGGGTCATATTTCCTTGACCACCTGGCACTTAATGAACTCTAGGCATCTCGTGCATGAGGGCAGTCCAGAGATCCGTGATGGTGGTTGGTAGGTGACTGGACATGGTATACGTCGGGGAAGATTATGCCTTCCAAAGATCTCAGGGGAATCCCTGTAATGTAACACAGAGCGTGGCTGGGTGGATTCTATTTTGTAAATTTGAGTAATGAAATCCATGGATACAGGATCAGACAGAGCAAAGTAACAGGATTTAGAATAATGGAAAGGAAGTAGAACTCCCAAAGAGGAAGGGGTCCTAAGAGCAGGATTCCTTGAGGAGTTTTTCATTGAAGAGAAGAATGTAAGAAGTTGAGTAGTTTCGGTAGAGAGATGGTCTGGAGTAGGTACCAGGCCTGGAATGGAGGCCTGGACATAGGGAACCTCAGACCATTTGCTATTGCAGTGGTGTATTTAAGATCTCATTAAATTTGTAAGTCAAATGTGCCATTTTTAGGTCAGTGACTTACTATCCATCATGTAATACCAGTTTTTCTGGTATGATTGTGTCTTGGAGACCCAGGGTCTGGATATGTTTGGGAAAACACTCCAAGGGGGTGTCTAATGGAAGATTTGGTAGGATCTGACCCATGCTGGACAAGATGGATTGAGGAGGGGGCCCCAAGGACTCTATGGAGAGAAGGCCAAGAATCCAGATAAGTCAGAGCAGGTTATAGCCGGTGGTGGGTGTGATGTCCAGCAATGTGAATGGTCCTTACTGGAGCCATTGGAGGGAGAAGCGGTGGTGGGATGGGTAGTGAGGGAGAGGGAGAGGCTAAGTGGAGGTCAAGGGAAGGCCCAGAGGAGCCACCTTGGGTGGAAATCTTGCATAGTAGAGAGGTATAGTAGAGGAAAGAAAACAAAGCATCCTCTGTTTACTCCTTGCACCCGGTGGTGGAGCTGGATCACATGGGAGTACTGGGCATTCCTAACTCCAATCCCAAGGTGAGGACCCCCAGAATCTGGGAATGAGAGTGTCTCTAGCAGGGCATCTCTACAAGAGACCCAGAGTCTTACCTCTCTGGTGAGATGATCAGTATGACCCGTGATGTACTTGGGAACAAAATGGAGAATAGGTCTGTGATCTGGAGAGCTAGCCAGACAGAAAGAGGGGAGAGCACAAGAATGAGGTTTCCAAAAGACAGAGCTCAGAAAAGCTCTTGCTCCATTCTCATATCACTAATGCTGCAAAAATATCACTCCAGGAGGGGTTTGATTTCAGTTCATGATCTGGCTGCCATTTAGCTGTAGCAAACTTGAAGGGTGCCTGAATCTCAAATCTTGTATGAAGAAGAAATAAAGAGGGATAGATGAAGAATAAGGCAAAAGTGGAGGGAGGGAGCATAAGAGCTCCATCTTCCCGTCCTGGGTTTCAGCACCATTATGTAGTGAAAATTCATCTTACAGAGCAGTATACCAGAGTCGGGTTGTAAAGGTCTTGGGTGGCCAGCACTCCTTCCAATGAAGGTTCTTTAATGCTTGTGACCTGTGTGGGGGTGACTTTAGGAAGAAGACTGATGCAAGTGGAGGGGAGGAGTGCTGAGGCCAGCTCTGTTCTGGTCAGTTTTCTTGGACCTTGTCTGTTCTGAGCCTGGTGCCCTGAGTCCAGAGCCTTCCCACCTCCTGTGAGGGGCCCAGAGGCAATTCTTCCTGTTGAGACCACCAGGACATGGCCAGCAGCTGCCCTTCCACATCTGCTTGGCAGTGTCTTTAGTCTGTTTCCCTAGGAAGAGGCTTTAGGCTTTCCACTGCAAGAATGATTAGTGCATGCCATACACACTCCTGCAGCTTCATGAGTAGCACTGTAGAACAGGTCATGCATCCATGCTCAAGGCCTAAGATGCTCCACAGTCCCAAACTTCACTAGCACCACAAATGGGAAAACCCCCACCATGAAACTGTTTCATCAGTAAAACAATCCAAAATACCTTGTAAAATTACCTTCTGGTTATGTGTATGAAACATGAACGGATTTCGCATTTAGATTTGGGTCCAAGCCCCAAGCAGGATATTTTATTATGTATATGTAAATATTCCAGTATTTAAAATTCTGAAACCCTTCTGGTCCTAAGCATGTTAGATAAGAGATATTCAACCTGGTATGTTTCTGCAACCATACATTGCATGTATTATGTGGTTTTAAGCTGATTGATTCAGATACGCATAAGGACTTTCACTGGCTGATTTGATGCCGTGTGGTGATGTTGTGCTGTGTTTAACCAGTCCTCTGAAGGTGTTCAGGTTGTTGCAGGGGTCCTTACAAACAACATGTATGTATATGCACCTCTGTGTGCTTCTCTCCTCCAGAAAAAAATCCTCCTTGTCGAATTGATGAACCAAGGGAGCTCCGGTTTTTTTGTTGTTGTTGTTTGCTTGTTTTGTTTTAAAGAGAGAAAGGGGCACTGAGAGAGAGAGAGAGGGAGGGAAGGAGGGAGGGAGAGAATCAACTCTATTTAGTTCTTCATCTGGCCTTCATTGCTCCAACACTTCGTTGTGTACCTGGTGCTGAAGTTTGAAACCACATCCTCACACATGCCACACAAGCACCGAAACCAGTGAGCCACCACTCCAGCCCTGGGAGCTTGGTTTTATGTATCATTCTCAGTACTGAAAGTTCATACACTTTATAGCACTTCTTTGCCCATTGACTATGTTCTTCTCTAATTCGCATGTGTCTTGGGCATCTTTTCATAGGCTTAGGGGCTCTTTTCACTTCTTTGGAAACTGGCCCATACAGCACCCTTTGTGCAGCCCCTTGTTTGTAGATTCATCGTTCTGTATTGATTTACAACAACTCCATTTGGCTGAGCCAACCCTCAGTCATGATTGTGGTGGATGCTGCCAAGATCATTCTTCGACCCTTTGAGAGTGTCGCTTGCTGCACAGATTTAAGTAAGCATTTCCTGCCTTGTTAGAAAAGCCTTCCAATCCAAAGCTTATCTGTATTTCTCAGGAGGACTTATCTGACTTTACCTTTTGCATAAGAATCATAGTGCTCTTTGGGTTATTTTGTTGAGAAGTACTTCATAGTCAAGCTTTATGCTGCTCTGCACTGATGTGCCAGTGTCTCTTGCTTCCTCTGGGGGCCTCAAAGCTCTGCTCTTGGGAAAATGTCACCCTTCTCTCTGCTTTCCTCAGGTCTGTTCTTTGCGGTTTTCGGAACTTAGATCCACCCTCAGGGAAAGCCTTCCAGTCTCATTTTACTCAGCTTGTGTGAGATGCGATCTTCTTTTGCCTTTACACCTCTTCTCCCTTGAGGTTGGTGGACTACCCATTCTGATCACTGGTCCCAAGCTTGCTTCCTAGATCGACTTGGGTGACTTCCTATTCCCTTGTCCAGCAGGAAATTCAGTCCCAACATTTCTTCACTGGAAAACACACAAAGATCCCAATGGCAGTGGTGCACGGGTGGCCAGCAGGTTGTCCCTGCCTCACATCTCCTAGGCGAGCTGCTGGGTTCTTGTGTACATGTTGCCCCACACAGTACAGTTGAAGTCAGAATGGGAATGGTCCATGATTTTTTTTTTTTTTTGAAGCCTTTTAGAAATTGTAGAGTGACATGTTCTTTATAAAAAACTCAGAGAAGCACATGAAGGTAATTTCCTTTTTTCTTTCAATCCCACATTCAAAAGATAGTTGTGCAGTTTGCTTAGCCTTCCAGCTTCAGTGTGCTAATATAAATATACCGTTTGCTTGCCACTTACAGAACAGTACATGCTGCACAGCTCTCTGCCCTGTCCTGTGTCCCTGTCTCAGCACATGGATATGTTTTTTCCAGGGCTGCTAAGCAGTCAACAGTGTGCACAAATGACGTGTGGGGAGCATCTGTGCACTGGAAATCACCTCGTTACCACCTCTGAGGTGGTGTTTCACAACTGAAACAGTGGCCTGAGCAGGCCAGGTAGGGCTTGTCCCAGCAAGCTGCCCCAGGGTTGGCTCTGCCTGCTATGGCTGCTGTACATTTCATCCTGCGGGCCTGCCATCTTCTACTTGGGATGTTGAATTGCTGTGATTGACGTGGACGTGCCTGCTGGCTCGTACTGCTGTCTTGTGTGTATGGGGTTGTCGCTGAGTCACCAGGTGTGTGCTGCACTTGGTGGGTTCTTAGGCCAGGGTGGGCAACATTCATACCTCGCATTTCTGTCACATTGTGAGGGAGAGGATTATAATTTTTCTTACAGAGAAACTCTTGCATATCATTCCAGTAGTTGAAAGCAAGTTGTTATATTTCGGGCAGACATGATTATTTTATTCATGTGCCATATTTTTTCTGAAATCCCTCTTTTATTAAAGATTGGTTTTTATATACTTTAAACAGTACTTTTTCCTTGTAGTCATTCAAACGTTTAGCACTCAGAATATTTCAAACTGTCAGGTCTACACCAAAACTATTGTAGTTCATGTTTTAGGACTACCAGGAGTGGTCAGAATTCAGTGTACACCCTGTGCCTATTAGACAGTGCATCTGAATTCCATGCATTTTAGTGCCACGGGTTGATGTCAGCATTGGCTTGAAGCAGCAGCATTTAGCCTACATTGGGCCTCTTGCACTGACCATGCTTTTGGCACAGCAGTAAATGTGTTCTGATCATTGGCTAAAATTGGCCTGGTGGTAGTGCATTTCATACCAGGTTTCTCCTGGGTGGATTTTCATTTTTACTGCAGTCTGTGTGGTGACGAGGGTTAGTCCTCACAAGCTGTCTTCTTCTTTAAGGAAAGGGCGCTGTGTACAGCTTCGACCCAGTGGGTTCCTACCAGAGAGACTCCTTCAAGGCTGGAGGCTCAGCAAGCGCCATGCTGCAACCCCTGCTCGACAACCAGGTAAGGAGCCTGCGTCCAGCTGTAGCGTCCGCCAAACACAGCACCTTGCTTCCAGTCCTCTTCCTTTCCTAAGGAGCTGTTGGACTTCATGTGGCTAGTTGCCCTGCCCAGACCACCCCATGTCTATTCTGCCAGCTCCCTGGGGTCCCACCTGCTTCCATGGCTTTGAATTTTTCAGATCTCTGACCTCTGCAGTGGTTGATCTGTGCCCTCCTGAGGTCATAAAAGCCCTTCGACCCCTCAATATTTCTGATTACCTGACACTTGTTCTAACTCCCAGGATGTTATTAGTTTGTCCCCACATCACAGCTGCCTAGATTCAGACCTGCATTATTGGATTAACTTCCTGCCCCCCTTACTGCCACCAGGTGTTTCCTGATTTTTATCTGTGAAGTATGATTTGTTTGGGCACACCTTTGCTGCTTGCTTCTCTGCCTTACCTCCCACCACCCACACCACCCCAGATGCTGGTTTTTCCCTGGAACCAGGTCTTCCTGTCTGCCATGCACACCTGAGCCTTGATTGCTTGGTGCTGCTCACCTATCGCGTGCCTTTCAGCACTTGCCTGCTCCAGGTGCTCTGCTGGTGCCTTCTTCCGACACCAACTCCTGTGCTCTGCTTACCTGTGTCCACCTTGCTTCTCAATAGTGGAGCTTTGCCAGTGACAATTTCCGAGGTTTCTGTTGTGTGTCATTCAGCCAGGACCAGCAGGTTCTCAGATGTTGTGATATGTGTACTCTGAATCCACATACCTGTCAGAGTGCTGAGGGAGGCTGGAGTCTTCCTTTGGCCCTGCCGTTACAAGACACTCATACCAGCTTCCTGTCCCTCTAGGTTGGTTTCAAGAACATGCAGAACGTGGAGCATGTGCCACTGTCTTTGGACAGAGCCATGCGGCTGGTGAAAGACGTCTTTATTTCTGCAGCCGAGAGAGACGTGTACACTGGGGATGCCCTTAGGATCTGCATTGTGACCAAAGAGGGCATCCGGGAGGAGACGGTTCCCCTGAGGAAGGACTAGTGATCTGCTGTAACTTGAGGCTGTTGGACGAGGTGGTTTTATTATAAAAGAACCCTAACGTACTGGTTCCGTTATAATGTGTTTTGTCTCACCAAGACAGATTTAGGAAGTGGAGTTTCTTCATTTTCTTCCTTCTCCCTACAATTTCCTATCTTAGAAAGGTATTTTTGAATTTTACGAGTGGAAAATGGGTCATGTCAGTTTTTCCTCACATTTATCGACAAGAATTTGAAGAAATTTATCTTCTTGCTGGCTGTGGTACTGTTAACCCCAGTGACTTGGGAAGCTGAGGCAAGAGGATCACAACTTCAAGGCCAGCATCAGCAATTTAGTGAGATCCTGTCTCAAAATAAAAAATAATAATGTGCTAGGGATGTAGCTCAGTGATTAAGCTACCTCTTGGTACCCAAAAAAAGAAAAGGAAAGAAGTTGATCTTGTTGGCTCAGCATGTCTTAGGAGCATGGCCTGGTATTTGTTTAGCCTGCCTGCTCACCTGGAAGTGGTAACCTTCGGGTTAAACTGTCCAGGATATTAGTTATTGGGGTTTTATAAAGGCTTTTATGTATATAAATAAAATTGCTTAAGATTTTCATCCCTGGGACAGTCAAGCAGGCAGTCTGAAATGGCTGCTTCAGAGAAAAATCTTGAACCAGAAATTAATTATCAGTCAATCAATCAGGGATTCAATCCAGAAGCACTTAACCAGTGATTCACATCCAACCCTTTCTTATTATTTAATTTTGAGTTGTGGTTTCACTAAGTTGCTTTTAGGACCTCAGTAAGTTGCTGGGGCTGGCTTTCAACTCATGATCCATCTCTTAAGCCCCTCAGGCTGCTGGGATTACAGGTGTGCGCCACCTCGCCTGGCTTGAACCAGAATTTTAAAAATTGTAATAGTAAATAACCTTATATGTGGGCTTCAGCCAGAAATCTGGGATAATTTTTTTAAAACAGATTTTATTAAATAACTACTTGAATAATAATTACAGAAGCTTTTTCTTTTTTTTAAGAGAGGGATAGAGAGTGAGAATCAATTTTTAGTTTTCACGTGGCCTTTCTCTGACCCGTTGTGTACATACATGGTGCTGGAGTTTGAACCCATGTCCTCATGCATGCCAGACAAGCACCGAAACTGCTGAGCCACTGTTCCAGCCCCACAAAAGCTTTAAATGGTAATTCAAAGTATTGGAAAATAATTTTGGAATGATTTTCACATATACTTTAGTAATGTTAAAATTGAGGTGTGGGGCAAGAACATGTGGTAGAGAGCATGCCTAGCATGCCAGAGGCCCAAACCCAGATCCCCAGCATCACAAAAAGAGAATCCTAAATTTTGGTAGAGCTAAAGCATTTTTTGTCTGAGAACTATAAAATGTATTTTAACTCATTTGTCATACTCAAGGAATTTTCATGGTTTGGTGGCTTGGTTTTTTGTGTTGTTTTGGTACTAAGGATTAAACACATACATGCCCAGCCCTCCCCAGGGCTGAGGAGGACTAAATTTGGGGCCTTGCACATGCTAGGCAAGTGCTCTGCCACTGAGCTAAATCCCCAACCCCCCTTTGTATATTTTGAGATAGGGCCTCGTTAAGCCGCTGGCTTTGAATCTGTGACCCTTCTGCCTCAGCCTCCAGAGTTTCTGGGATTACAGGTGTTTGCCACTGTGCCAGGCAATTTTCTTGGTGATGAACAAGTACTGTATGACCTAACCTGGGTCTGTGACAGCCTGAGGTGTGATAGGACTTCTACTATGTTGGTGGTTGGGGTTGGGAACCACTGTTGTCTGTTTTGCCTCATTAAATAGAACTTCTTTCAGATTACCGAAGACTACTGGTGGATGCACCCTACAAATAGGTCTGGCCCATCTGTGCAGGCCCTGGGCACCCAGCAGCAAGATCTTGTTCCTGCTCTCTTCCAGCCTGTCACAGCCCTCCAGAGAGACAGACCAATACTGTCTACCCCTGAATAGATGGACAAGGGGATTTATTAGGATATTTACACTCAGATTACAGAGGCTGCAGAGTCCCACAGCAGGCCTCCTGCGTACTGGAGCTCTGACGTCCAAGGGCAGGAGAGGGATGTTCCAGCCCCAGAGAGAGCAGGTCTCCCCTTGCCTCTGCCTTGTTCCATCAGGGCCCCAACAGCATGGTGCACCTACATCGATGGTGGATCTTCCTGCCCAGTCACTGCAGAGCTGAACTTTACCAGCCCATGTCGGTTGGCCTTTAACATCAGCCTTTACAATATCACAACTAAAAATGGTAGAACACACATAAAATTGTGTAAACTAGATCTATTTTTTCCTTTTTCAAAAGGATTTCCCATTGTTCGAAGCTTCAGTTTTTCACTGTTATATAAATTTGTAAATTTGTATATCTAGAATTTTCTGTACACCCTTGCCTCCCGAGGTTGCCAGGGAAGTTTTACAAATTGAATGGGGATGGATGGCACATGATTGTGCTTGTCAATGTCTTTCCTGCCTTCATCGATCATTTTAGCGTAACTTTCCTATTATAGCCTTTGGACAGCCTCCTTGCCGTCAGAGCGTGCTGGCACAAGGCTGCCAAAGTTAATGGCCTGAGATTCTTTGGATGGCCTTTATCAGTTGCTCAGTCACAGCCCCCACTTGAAAAGGGCAGCCTTGCAGCCTTTGCTAAAATCAAGAAGTGCAGTTTATCTCTGACCAACCCTGTCATCATTCAGACGCCCACCTGCCTCCTGTCATAGTGAATGGGAGGGGTCAGAAGTTGATTCGAGAATTGCTGAGGGAATGTGGGAGATGCTTCTGGTGTGAGAAAAAGGTGTGCAATGATTATCAAGCCGGGCAGAAGTACTTTCCTGCTATCTACTCTAAGAGGTTGTACTTTCTAGAGGTTAGAAACCTGACCTGAGCCTGTGACAGACAGTTGCAGCTCCAGAGCCTCAGCATTCCCAGAGCTGTAAGCCTGCTCTGCTCGGGACCATATAGCCTAGCTGATATGACAAGTTAGTAGAAAAATAGTCTTTTACCAAGGGTCTGTTATTACCCTGATAGGTTCCCTTCTCTGCTTTTCCAGCCCTAAGTCTCCTTCCCTAGAATTGTACCAGTTACAAGGGCACTTGCTTAGAACCAGCTCCAGGGCTGTCCTGCCACAGCGTCAGAATATGAAAATCTGCATTTTTCAAATAAAATGCTCAAATAATGGGTTTGGAAATGAGTGTTCCCCAAAAGTTCCTGTTAACACAGGAATATTCAGAGGCAAATGATTGCTTCTGAGAACTGTGGCCCCAGTCATTGATTGGCTGGGTGGTAACTACAGGCAGTTGGGGCATGGCTGGAGGAGGTGCTGCCTCAGGGTTTGCCCTGGAAGGGTGCATCTTCACACCCCTCCACCATGATGTTCTGCCTCACCTTGGGCCCAGAGCTATGGAATTGGCCAGTCATGGATTAAACTTATATGAACCAAAGTAAGCCTTTTCTCCTTCAGGTTCTTGTCAGATATTTTGATCCCAACCAATAGTGAGAGAATGCTCTTACATCTTCAGCAGACAGGTTCAGCCAGAAAAACAACCCTGGGAGACCTAAGATGGGTCTGTTGTAGTACCTACCTCATGAGGGACTGTGTTTGGTACTGGAACTGAAATCCATGGGCTGTGCGAAATGGGCAGTGGTACTGGGGGCCGGCAGGACACAGTATCAGTTTGGATTGGGGTTTGCAGCTAGGAAGACTTGTGAGCAATCTCAGTACTCCAGCCTCCTGTTGTGGGCTAGATGCACACCTGCCCAGGAACTGGGATTCTAGATGTGACCGTGCCACCAGGTAAGCCAGCAGGTAAAGGATACCCAACTGTGGCAGCTCACCACAGAACGCAGAAGGTGCCTGTGTCTGAGCACGTTGTGTGCAACCCATATGGCTGCTCAGGTCATGCCTTAGCCCTGCGGTTCCTCCACGAGCAGACCCAGGCTCCTTGACTGGCTGGGCTACTTCACTGTCTGGTTTTGTGGAATGTCCACTTGAACTTCTTTGGACTCCAGATAGTCTTTATTTGCCTCTACTGGGGTCTCCCCAACTCTTCTGGATTTCGTAAGTCGCTTCAGAACTTTCATAAACTTGAACAAAATTAAATGTGGCCATCATGTGTTGCTGTCTGCTGGTGTGAGAAAAAGATGGAGACCTGGTACAGCCCAAACTCCTTTCCTACTCCTGGAGAGGGGTAGCCACGTCCACATGCAGGCTGATGGGGCATCTGGGACTTGCAGAGGCATGAGATCAGTGTCCCACAGGACTATCTAGATAGGGAGGGTCCTCACGGGTTGGTGACTGTGTTCGCTGGCTCCAACGAAAGGAGATACCTGTGTGCCCACTCAGCTGTGAGCACCTGTGCAGGTTCTGCAGATGCCACATTGCCCCCATCTGCTAACTCTTGTGGATCATCCTTGAAAAACATTTCTCCTGTAATAGCAAAATTTCAAAACTGGAATGTGGGTTGTTGTCCACAGGGCAGAGTACTGAGGGACCACAGGTGACCTCAAAAGTGGGTCTGGCTCACCTGGACAGCGCTGAGCTCTTCCCTGAGGTTTGTGGAGGAGACCCTGGTGCTTCAGTGAATGCCGGGGCTCTATGTCACACTCCAGAGGCCACCAGATGGCAGTGTGGACTTGTCCAGCCTGGCCACCCGCCTCTGGGGTCTGCTGCCCATTTTTCCCCAGAGCCCAATTGCTGAGTTCCTAGGAGGGAGCCCTGAGCCAAACCAAAAATCCTGTTCATAACCTGGGACAAGGATGCCTTGTGGAGGTCCTGAACCCCAGCAAAGGGCAAAGAGCTGAGCCCAGCACAACCCATATGAAGGGTCTGGCAGGGTGCAGGGGAGGGGAGGAAGAGAGGAGACATTCCAGTGTGGGGAGACAGATCAGAATGGTTGGTTTTGAGCTATATACTTTCATAAACAGGGAAATGACTGTCCAAAGGATACATTAAAATGCTGTTTTTTTCAGGCGACTGACTAGTGGCAGAACACTTTTAAGACTCAGTATTTGTTTTATTCTCATTTTCTCTCTGGGTTTTCCTTGTTTTGTGTGACCAAGTCCTTTAGTTTCTAGAGCTTCAGTAAAATCCCATTCAGATGAACCTAGATGCGGTGATGACCTGAGGGCCCACGTTCCTAAATGCCTGAGGTTCTTGTTTGGGCAGGGCAGTTGGGGTAGTCTGAACACCAAGCTCAGGAAGATGGTCTTCCTCCTGTTGAGCTGATGCTCAAATAAACTGAAACCTAACCCTAACCCCAAACCTAACCCTAACCTTTGGGGGTAACCTGTGTTGCTCTCCACATGGTTAAGATGGATGGACCTGTGTGCCACCTGCATTTCTGCTCTCTCTCTTGCTCAGAGAAGTCAAGTCTAGGCAAGTCTGCCATAGTTGGAGTACAAGGAAAGTAGTTACGACATTCTTCCCTACGCCAAAGGTCAAATGTGCGGTTGGCCAAATATTTGAACCCAGGACTGTCAAATACCAGCACTTTGGTAGATTTTAGAATCCCTCTTTAATTTCGTTCTTCTTTTAAATACTTTTGAATATTTATTATTACTCCAAAAGCAATAACTGGACCCTGTTTTCTTTCCTGACTGATGCTGGCAGTTTTCACTTTTAGGACTGATTGTTGCGCATCTCTTGAGGCACCTGGAAGAAAAGACTGCTGCTCTGCCTAGTGATTCACCTATGTGAAGAGCAGGAGGAAGGAGGTGGATGTGGGAATTGAAATCATTGCATATATGATTTTGTCAAAATGAATCCAAATACAGGAACTGGGGTGGTGCAGCGCTTGCCTGGCATGCATAAGGACACAGGTTTGAACCCCAACATCACATACACAATGAGTGTCGGAGTAACAAGCCACATGAAAAACTAAATAAAATTGTCTCTCTCTGTGTCCCTCTCTTTAAACACAACAAAAAATGAACCCAAATACTTTGTGTCATTATGTTCTAAATTTTAAAAATGTGAAGAGCATGCATCCACAAAGGCCCAAGTGATGTCTGCCTTCCACTGAAGTCATCCTGTTGGCTGCACCAGCAGTGCCCACTCCTACCTAGGACTTCTGGACCTTCTAAGGCCTAGGGAAGACCTAGATGAAACCCGCCAGCGTCTCTTCTGACTCTGAGGTTCAAAGTCTTAAAGCCAGGAAACATCAGGGAAGTTGTGTGCTCCTTGTGAACTTCCTGAAAGGTGTTCAGCTCCAGGTCCACACCACAGGGGCCATTGCAGAGAATGAGGACAGAAAGGACTGCTGAAGTGGGACCCATGTGATCACAGCGGTCATTTCTGGAGGCTCAGAAGCACAGGGACACACAAAGCTGGCCTTGTAGTTCTGTGAGAGCAGTAACTACCAAAATGCCCTTTTCCAAGAAACCATAATGTGATCGTTACTGTTGTTCACTGGGAATGGGAATAGGATGTTTTATTCAGATTCTCTTCCTGAGTAGAGTGGTGAACAGAGATTAAATCTACTCTCTAAAGCTTGAGTAGTCAGATCCACCAGAAAACCCTTGAGTGCCACAGGGAGAATTGTGAGTGAGATGCAGAGAGACGAGTCTCCGTGGGTGAGCAATCTGAGGCTCCTGCATGGCAAAAGGAACCAATCCCTCAGTGCCTGCATGGTACCATAAAGGGGAAAGAGACAGCAGAGAAGGCACCACAGCATGGTGAGAGCTGTGCAAACAGCAGGCAGAGGCGGACTTCCTGCAGAAGCAGTAGCAATAACGGAGCACTCTGTCCTTCCCACACTCAGTGGAATCACGACCCCAAAATTACTGAGACCGGAGCTTCCTTATGTGCCCTGCCTCTGGTTTTCCCTTGAGCACAAGGCCTGCTGGTGGGTGACAGGAGCACATCTGTCACCGGAACAATGCTACTGTTGACATTCCCCACGTTACTTGCAGATGGGTGAGCAGTTAACAAAAAGCACCCCTGGAACATTATGGCAACACTGATGCCTAAGCAATTGTGGCAGAATGTTGGGCCAGAGCCCTGACAAACCACAACACATGAAGTCCCACACGCTGCATGCAAGTGCACAAAAAAGGACACAAGGAGGCAGAGACGGGTCCAGACTGGCTTGGCGGTGTGGCCTGGTAGCGTGACTTCCCTTATTCTGTAGGCCTCCGGTGATGCAGTTTTATCACTCTTCAGGGCAAAGCCATAAATTCAGAGTTCCGCATTTAATAACTCAGACTTCGTATGATATAAGAACAACCAGCCTTGGGCTGGAGCGATGGCTCAGCAGTTGGAGCGCTTGCCTGGCATGTGCAAGGACCTGGGTTCCAATCCCAGCACCATATACACAACTAAGTATCAGAGAAACAAAGGCCAGATGGAAAACTAAAATTGATTCAATCTCTCCGCCCCCCCCCCAACTTTTCTCTTTAAAAAGAAAAAAACACAGCCAGACGTCATAAAGTTCTATTTCGATTGTGCCTACAATTTAGTAGTCCACTTAATGGAGAAATGTGATGGGCAGCTTGGTTTTAGTCAGGATAAGGTCACTTTCAGAGACTTGGCATCTCACTTTTATCCGACTACACTACCACCATCTCCTGAGCAATGTCCACTGTCATGGGCAGCTGCTGGCAGAAGGGGCATGGACCTGATGCCTGAACAGCACTGGCCCTGGCACAAGCTGGGTCAGTGTGGGTGTGACCAGAGCCGTGTTCAGACTACTCTGCAGCCATTGATTCACAGGAGCAGCCCCACCTTTTCAGGCCAGTATGTGCAAAGCTTCTGAGTCAGATTTCACAAAGGTGAAGAGGAGTTTTCACCTTTCACACACAGTACACAGTTCTAGTAAAGCAAGTGATACTGAAAGGTGTAGAGTTTGGGCCGAAAGTAGAGCTAATAAATGCTTTTCTCACCAAAAGCAGCCAAAGACCACATGGAAAACATAAATACCTCGTTTACTCCACGGGATGAGGTGCTGGCGTGTGCTCATGGTTTCCCAAGTCTGAAGAGGTCGTCACCATCACCAGGTGTCAAAGGGCAGTGTGGGTTTGGGACAGACCTGCTGTCAGCTCTTTCCATGTTCCCAATGAATCTGGCGGAAAGCAAGTCTGCAGTGTCAGCGGCTTCTTGGGTAGCTTGCGGTTCCCACCCCATTCATCATGGGCAAGGCCACACGTCGTCCTATGCCAGGGGTCTTTGAGGGCACCATCCCATCTTCCTCTTCACTCAAGGTGCCTGGCATGATTGCGTATTTCTAAGCGCAAGCCACTCTGCACATTAATTCCTCCAGTGCTCCATTCCTTCTCTCCTATGCGTTATCAGGAAGTGTGTTGAGTGCACACAGATGAATTGGAGAGACCAGCATGATGACCCATGCACCTCTCCTGGCAGTGGCCACTCACACTGCCTTCTGTCATTGCCTGCCCACTGCCTCCCCACAGACTGTTCTGGAGCAACCCTCCAAGTGCTATGATCTATTTTTATTTTTTTGTGTCAGGGATCAACCCAGGGGTGCTTAACTACTGGGCCACACATCCCCAGCCCTTTTTATTTTTATTTTGAGACAGGGTTTCGCTAAGTTGCTTAGGTCCTTGCTAAACTCCTGAGGCTGGCTTTGAACTTGTATCCTCCTGCCTCAGCCTCCCAAGCTGCTGGAATTGCACACATGCTCCAACACACCCAACTAAAGTTCAGTAATTTCATCTGCAAGTATATTAGTGTCTCTGAAAGATAATGATCATATTTTAATAAAATCACAGTATTGTAATCCAAGTAAATCATAAACGTCTAATACCCAGTCCATCCTAAATTTCCTTGATTCTCTTATAACTGTCCATGACTATTTTCAAGTCTGGAGACTCATTGCCTTGGAGCTCACTAGCCGAGGAAGCAAAGTGACTGTCCTACAGAGTCTCCCGCATGAGGACGTCACCTCATGCATAGCACTCCTGCAGTCTCTGTCCCGTCTTCCTGTTGGTCAGTAGATGTAGAGACTTTGTTATGTCTGTTCAAGTTTTCATCAAGAGTCAGTTATGTTCATGCAGGTCTCATTGCTTAAATGAGCAAACTAGACCTGCTTCTTCCAGTTAGACATGATATGTGGGACAGAAATCTTCCTGTGACAGGACGTGCCTCAGAGAATCCTGTATCAACTTGAGACAAACTTTAGGTTCTGCAGAGCGGCAGCTGCACTTCAGGTTGTCCAGTCAGACACAGAGGACTGCAGCCTGCCCTCACCAGGGCCCTTTCCACCTTCACCTGGACAGCTCAGGATGAGGGTCCCAACACAGCCAGACAACCAGTCCCTTACCACATCTCACCTTCTCCTCAATGCCCAGTGTTCCCCTGGCACCCTCTGGTTAGCGTGTTCCCTGACCTCCCCTGACACCCTTTGCTTGGTGTGTTTCCTGTCCTCCCCTGGCACCCTCTGTTTAGCATGTTTCCTGCTCTCCCCTGGCGCCTTCTGTTTAGTGTGTTCCCTGCCCTTCCCTGGCACCCTTTACTTACTGTGCTCCCTGCCCTTCCCTGGCACCCTCCACTTAGTGTGTTTCCTACCCTCCCCTGGCACCCTCTGCTTAGCATGTTTCCTGCCCCTGTACTCCCGTGGCACCCTCTGCTTAGCATAAGTGTTCCTGCCCTCCCGTGGCACCCTTTACTTAGCATGTTCCCTGCCCTTCTCTGGCACCCTTTACTTAGCATGTTTCTTACCCTCCCCTGGCACCCTCCACTTAATGTGTTTCCTGCCCTCCCCTGGCACCCTCTGCTTAGTGTGTTTCTTGCCCCTGCTCTCCTGGGGCACCCTATGTATAGTGTAAATTTTTTCTCATTTCCCCTGACACCCTCTGTTCAGTGTGTTGCCTGCCCTCCCCTGGCACCCTCTGCTTAGTGTAACAGTTGCTTTCTCCAGCAACACATTTCCCAGACTTTCTGATCCATTGGTTAAGGAGTCTATCCTTGCGGTTCTTCTCACAGTCCTTATAGCCCCATACCAGCCCTCTGTTTTGTGCTCCTGGCTGGTCAGCAGCCTGACTGACCTCTTATTCCAAGGGCGAGCAGCAATGGTTCCTTGCCATGGGTCTCCTGCCCACTGCTACCGTCTTCCTTACTGTTATGCTGAGACTATTTCTGGGAGTGCACCAGCAACAGCTGTGATCCACATTTAACCCACAGCTGAAGATACACACAGAACCCTTGGTGCTCCAGCCATGCAGATGCCTGACATCAGTGGCGGCACCAGGGTCTGTGACTTGGGCGTCTCCTGAGTCTCAGGTGGCTCGGGTTCCCTTTTATGAACTTTAGAGTCAAGCTATTCCTAGTGATGACTCCCAGGCTCCAGCTGCACTGCTGGCCAGCTCTCTGCCATGCAGATCCCCAGTGGCCTCAAAAGGAGAGGACAGGAGGACTGTCACCCTGAGTCAGCACGGCTGCACAGGCTGTCTCCACAAGCTGGGCGCCCCTCACCTTGTCTTCTGACACTTAGGTGTCTGGAAGAACCAAGCTGCTCTGGACTCCAGTGTGCATGGCAGAAGCCCTACCTCTGCCTCCGTGGCCTCAGACCCAGAGCTGCAGAACAGGCCTCCACTGCCTGCTGTGAAAGGGAGTGTAGGCCTTGCTCAGGGAGCCAGCCTGCATCTCTGGAAGCCCTTTGTAGATCAGGCTTCTCACCACCCTAAGTGATGCCCCTGCCCTCTGGAGGCAACACATCCTGCTGGCCCACTGCCTAAACACTCTGGAACACTCTTGAAACTGCTCACCTTCAGACCATGGCTCAGTGCTCTGTGGAGCACTTCCCACCCCTCACCATCCCCGTGTGCTCCTCTACTGACCCTGACCACTTACACACACTGTCACACTGCTGCCTGTATGCCCCAGCTCCACTGCTCTCATTATCACTTAATGATTATTTGTTCAAAGTTATTAACAATTCAGTAGCCTTTCGTTGAATAAAGCTTTGGCTGACTCATAAATGTCTTTGATTCTTGGAGAATGTGTTCCAAATACAGTTTTGCAAAATGAACCTTCCAGGTGTGTTACAGGAGTGGGTGGAAGAGATAGCTCTTGGGGCAGCTGTAGGGACCCTGAGTTGGCTCTTCTCCCGTGGGAGCTCCATCTCCATATCAAGCATTTCTTTCCTGAGCTCAGGAGGCAGCAGCTGTGGGGAGGACTGAGGTCCAGTGCCTAGCAGCTGACCAGGGGCTTTCCCCTGTCTGGCCTGACACCCTGCCAGCTGCCTTGGAACTGGCCACCAGCCCCTGCTCCTCCCCCAGGTCCAGGGTCACTGATGCAAACAGCCCTGAGATTTGGGGCTTGCTCTTATCCTGTGCCCACTTTGCAGTTTTCTATGTTAAAATCTGGAAAGCAGTCCAACATGACATGATGACTGTTCAAAACTCAAAGCTGTGCTCCAGTCAAGATTGATTTCTGCTCTGTAAACAGATTCACATACGAATGTTTAAAAGTTTCCAATGCTCAAGCTCATTTAATGATGAGCTTCTTAAAAGTGTAGAATGTGCTGTAGACTCAGAACAGCTTCAGGACACTCAGTTGGCTACTCTGGCTTCAGAACCCACATCTGCAGGCCTAAGTTTGAGCAAGCAAGTGCTCATCAAAGATGGTACCTTATCATCACTGTTACCTTTCCAACTGGGCTGACACTTAAGGCCGTGTGCAAGCAGACACAGAAAATGGGGTGGAAAGAGACACCTGAAATCTCAAACACATCCGTGTTGGTGGTGTCATGTTTTGTTTGTTTTGTTTGAGTTGATAAAAATGAGCAGACATTGTTCTGGCCTATGAGGGCTGAGAAGTTGGGGGAATGGCTGCCCAAGGCATGGTTGGAGCTACCAGAGCTCACCTCCCTCATGCCCTTCACCCTGGGCTGTGCTCCACTCCCACACCCAAATTCCAGACTGTTCAGAGTCCACCTCCCTCACTGGTATGATGTCTGCCCTGGCAGCAAGAGCCTGTTCCCTCCCTCTGCCTTCCTTGGGTTCCTCTGGCAGAGCCGAGATGTAGAGGACAAGCCTGCCACAATGGGTGATTGGG
This sequence comes from Aplodontia rufa, assembly GCA_004027875.1. Lineage (NCBI taxonomy): Eukaryota > Metazoa > Chordata > Mammalia > Rodentia > Aplodontiidae > Aplodontia > Aplodontia rufa. The sequence goes on from PVKS010004658.1 coordinate 47,454, forward strand.
CTGCAACCTGGGGAGGGTCCTGGTGAGGTTCTGGCTGCCCTGTTTGAGGTCAGCATGGAGGCTTGCCTGGCCAAGGACCTGATGTCCAAGGACAGAGGCCTCATTTCTTCAAGGACAGGAAAGTGAGAGGGAGTGCAGGATCAACCACAGACATTTCCCACAGCTCGTTGGGGTGCCAAGCCATTCTCTGTTTTACATCTGTAGTATACGATAGTATTTCTTACCTGTCTCAAGCCCCTGCCCCTTAATTACTAATCAAATACTTTATTACCAGTTTGTCCAGCACCATTTGTTGAATAGGCTGCCTCTCCTCCATGTTATACTTTGACCCCCTTTGTCAAAGATCAGATGTTTAAAGATTTGTGGGTTTGTCTCAGAGTCTTCTATTCTATTGGTCTTCATTCCTGTTTTGATACCAGTACCATGCTGTTTTTTTTTTTTTACTACAGCGCTATAGTATAGTTTTAGATCTGGTATTGCAAAACCACCTGTTTCGTCTTTCTTGCTTAGTAATGTTTTGTCTATTCTGGGTTTCTTGTTCCAAATGAATTTGAGAATTGCTTTTTCTATATCCGTAGAAATGACATTGGTATCTCAATGAGGATTGCATGAAATCTGTATAACAATTTTGGAAGAATGTCCTCTTTTTTTTTTTTTTAAAGAGAAAAGGACAGTGAAAGAGAGACAGAGAGAATCAACTTTTATTGAGTTTTTCACATGGCTTTCATTGCTCTGACACTCAGTTGTGTATGTGGGTGCTGGGGTTTGCACATGCTGGACAAGAACAGCAACCACTGAGTCACCACTCCAACCCCCAGAATGTCCATTTTAATTATATTAATTCTGTCTAACCAAGAACATGGAATGTCTTTCATCTACTCAGGTCTTCTTCAATTTCTTTCTTCAACGTTCAATAATTTTCATTGTAGAGGTCAAATCAAAATGGATCAAGGAACTAGAAATTAAACCAGCTACCATACAACTGCTAGAAAAAAATTAGGACCTACGTTCCATCATGTGGGAGTAGGCAAAGACTTTATCAACAAGACTCCCAAAGCAAACGAATTAAAGTAAAAAAATCAGTGAGTGGGATGCCATTAAACTAAAAAGCTTTTGCGCAGCCAAGGAATTGGTCAAAACTGTAAGAGAGAACCTACAGAATGGAAGATAATCATGGCCTGTGATTCCTCCAATGGGGCACTAATATCCAAAATTTATAAAGAACTCAAAAAACTTGATACCAAAAACACAAAGAATCCAATCAATAAATGGGCCAAAGATCTAAATAGAAACTTCTCAACAGAAGAAACTGAGAAAGCCAATGAATTCATGAGGAAGTGTCTAAATCACTAGTAATCAGAGAAATGCAAATCAAAACTGCATTAAGATTTCACCTCACTCCGGTCACATTGGCAAAAAGGAAGAATATAAATAATAACAGACGCTGGAGGGTTTGTGAGGAGATAGGAACACTAGCACACTGTTGGTGGAACTGCAGACTGGTCCAGCTGCTCTGGAAAGCAGTATGGAGACTCCTAAAAAAATTAGGGATGGATCCACCATATGATCCAGTTATTCCTCTTCTGGGTATTTTCCCAGAAGAGTTAGAATCAGCCTATCACAGCAACACAGCAAAATCTATGTTCATAGCAGCTCAATTTACAATGGCTAAATTATGGAACAAACCCAGATGCCCCTTACTGGGTGAATGGAACCAAAAGCTCTGGTGGATATAGATACTATATATATATATATACAGTGAAATTCTACTCAGCTATTAGAAACAATGATATTGCAGCCTTTGAAGGTAAATGGATGGCAATGGAAGAAATCGTGCTGAGCAAAGTTAACCAAACCCAGACAGCCAAAGGTCAATTGTTTTCCCTCATTTGTAGAGGCTAGAGCTAAATCCAGGCTTGGGTGAAAAGGTAACCAAACTCATGTGTTAGACCCAGCAAAGGCATAGCAACACATAATTCAAGGAAACCATAGACATGTAGGAGAGGGATGGGGGAGGCTGAGGGCAGGGAGAGGGAGGGAGGATAGGGAGAGATCTAGGGGAAAATCAACAAGGTAACTTACTCTTTACTCCCCCAGGAAGCTACATACTTATGCAATCAGTTAATTCCCCTGAGCCCTACATGGAGTGTGGCTTTCTGCAAAGAGAGAAGAACCTCTTCATCATCGGTCAAGCTCAGTAAGTTCCCTTGTTGAAATGGACAATTATACATACATACACACATGCAGGCACATACATCTGTTATGGGGGAAATATAGAAGAGTCAGAGACTGGGGTGTGGGTGATGTAGGGATGATTCTGGGTTAGGATCAAGGGCATATCATATTGCAACTACATATGTATTTATGATTGCACAGCAACACTAAAATTTAAAAAGTATATATAAGCTGGAGGCACATATTGCCTGTATACCAAGAGGTGAGTTACTGAAACCCTCTGTTCCTGCATTTTTTATCAGTGTAAAATGAGAGTAAAAATAACTGGCTTCAGGGTTGTTCTGTAATGTATAAAATGCTCATGGTATGGAAAAAAAAGAGGAGCTAAAAGCCAAAGATGCCCTCACTCTTGCAGCAGTCTCCTGCCCCCTTGGACCTGTGCCTGCCTTCCCAAGTGAGCCTTCTTGGTGCCTCTGACTGGAGTGTGCTGAAGTTCTTCCTCATCAGGTCAGTTGAGGACCCTGCTGGTCCTGAGTTGATTCCCCCTGTTCTCAGATTCCCCTCGAGACACTTCCTCCCCAGTGGTGCAGGCACAATGTTATCTTGAGGCTAAAGTCCTAGTTCATGTATTTCCTTTTATATTCTTCAATTTCTGAAGTAATGATATACCCACAATGTTATCTGCCCTATAATAGATATCTATTCTAGAAAGTGTAGAACACACACACAGGCGAGCGCAAATGTGCTAACCAAGCGTTGCAGTCAGGGTCCCCTTACGTCCTCCTGTTTTGCTCATCCTGCGATAAACACTGTGAGGGCCACCGTCCCTTCCGGGCTCACCTGGAAACTACCTTCCTTCCCATGTGAGCCATCTCATAGGCCACCCTACCACAGCTGTTTTGCAGGCATGAACTTCCTGAGTGCCTGCTTGAAGAGGACTCATTTAGGAATTTGAACGTAAATTTACAATGCAATTAAAAACCATATGAGATCTTGCCCTAAGTATCAGTTGAGAGACCCTTGATCCCAAATGGAGTAAGCCCACTTCAGCCAAACCCACTCCAGAGCTGGACACACCGGTCTCCCAAGCAAACTCCAGGGCAGGTCCCTGTCTTGAGCTTGACCGACAATGAAGAGGTTCTTCTCTCTTTGCAGAAAGCCACACACCATGTAGGGCTCAGGGGTGGTCCTGTGTGGTGGCTCCTTCAGAAGGAAAAGAAAGTTTCTGCTTTTCAGAGCCCTAGGAAATTCTTAAAAACTAAAATCTGTGATTGGGTGGGATGTGCAGAGAAGCTCACAGACTGGAGCCACAAGAGACAGGGGCCCAACTTCAACCACGAAGCTGAACCAGCACACTCGATGTGGGTCCTGGGAAAGCGGGATGGGTGCTGACTTTCCACGGAGGCCGTTAGAGTGCTAGTGGCAAGGCCTCTGACACCTCCTCCTTCAGCAGCCTCCAGGACCCCCTGGAGTGACAGTCTCCCTCCACAGCTCCTAAAACAGCATGCTACCTGGGAAAAGATCAAAACTCACCCATCTCGTGGATTTTAATTATAATATTGAGTTCTCAAGCATGCTAGACAGATGTTCTACCACGGCACACTTTTAAAAATACCCCACCCTGTTTTAATATTTTTTCATTAAAACAGTCTCACTATGCTCCTGGCCTGGAGTTAGAGATCCTCCTGCCTCTACCACCTGAGCAGCAGGGATCACAAGAGAGCAACCCCTCAAGGTCTAGACCCTCTGATGCAATTCCTTGTTTATGTATCAAAATTTGTGGCATATTCAGGCTGTACAAATACAAATGTGTTCAATGGCATGCCCCCAGTGGTCGTATGTGATGATGAGTCCATTCAGAATGAATTTCTTGTACTTAGAGAAGGGAGTATCTTTCTTTCTTTCTTTTAAAGTAAGATTTATTTTTCATCATGATTTTACATGTTGAAGGGGTTTGCTGTTACACTTCCATCCATGCACTCATCATACAACCTCCCTTGCTCTCCCCTGAGAAGTTGGAAGAAAAAGCACTGCATGCCTTCCTTCCACTGAGCACTAGGTTTGATTCTGCATTTGCTTCCATCAGCATGCAGCCGCAGAGCACAGCACAGCTGGAGCCTGTGTCCAGGGTCACAGAGCTCACCGTCAGCTCAGGTGAGATACTTCTGCCAGCTACTACGTCCAGGTCAAGGCCAGCAGGCTTGGCTCCCCTTGCAGATCTTCACATTTTGTTTTTTTGCATTTAAACACATCAGATTGAGAAGGGGCTTGTGAATTTCACCAGACCAACAAAGGGATTCACACCTAAGAGTGAAAACTTTGAGTCAGTGGCTTAGGCATGCATCTTAAACATTAGGGTTTGCTTTTTATGGAGGTAAAATGCATATGACAAAATCACCATTTCAAAGTGTACAAATCAGCATGCTTTCAATGCTATGTCACCACAACCTCTATCTGGTTCCAGAACATTCTATCACCTCCTGACAAGGCTGAAGCATCACTTTGATTATGTACATTTTCCTGTACATTTCCCAGAGCAGGCTGGGCGATCGGTCAACCCTGGAGGCATATCCCGTGGGATAAAGCTGCGGGGAAGGACTGGGATATTAATCCAAGAAGGAAAAGAACTAGGGGAAGTTTCCAGTGCTTTTCAAATCATCATTGGATCCATTTACTGGGTCACATAGAAGTTCTAGTCTAAAATGTCAATTTTTTTTAAAAGAGAGAGAGAGGGAGAGGATGACAAAGAGAGAATCAATTTTATTTTTACATTTGGCCCCTGTTTCTCCGACACCTAGTTATATATGTGGTACTGGGGTTTGAATCCAGGTCCTCGTGCATCCCAGGCACATGGGCCAGAAGCAACATTCTTTGTAATTATTTTAATATATGATAAAAACACTTAAGAGTCAACTTCAAAAAATATGTGAGGGAATTCGTAGTTTTAAAAATTCTCTCAGGGTCTAGATGAACAAAAGCAGATGGGTCCTGGATCATTCTACTTGCTCATTCCCTGGCTGAGACTGGCCTCCCAGCACCTGCCATGTGCCCATTGTGGCACCAGGTGCACAGCCTGTCCCAGCTGCATCTGCAGGAAAGGAGGCTGAGAACTGGAGGGAAAATCCCTTGTGAGGAATCTGGGAGACACCAGCTCAACGGTGAGCACAGGCCACAGTGGGAGCAGCGGGGCAGCTTTGTCTGCACCTGCCTATCCAGTGGCTATCTCTGGTGGAAGTGATGCAGGAGGCAGCAGCTATGGGCAGCCTGGCCTCTGAAAAAGAAAGGAAAGAAGCTCAATACTGAGGGCTGCAGACAAGGGGACCAGTGGCTAGGATCAGCCTAGCAGCTCTAGGACAGAGGGAGACATCTTGCCTGGCAGAGCTGGACTCTGGGACAGGATGAGAATCAGGGCAAATGATGGAGTCCCAGAAAACTGGACAACAGGAGCAAGGAGCAGGTACAACCCCAGTGGTCACCTGCCAGGCTTGCCAGAAGGTAGGCAGGAAAGCTGAACAGGTGAGGTGGTCAGGTGAGCTGAATGGGTGAGATGAGCAGGTTGGACAACTTTGTGGGTGGGGTCCCAGGCAACCTGCGGGGTCTGTGCATAGCTACGTAATAACACTTGGAGCATGTTCTGTGTCGGATTTCCTATTGGTTTTCTTTCTTGAAGCAACTTTGTGGTAGGAGTCACCCTATGTGTCCCAGACATATGTCCCAGGATTATGAGGAAGTGGACAGCACATGCCTCCGCAGCACACTGCAGCCTCCTGACCCTCCCATAATTGGAGAGGCTTGGCTGGGGCATCAGTAGGGGCAGTGGGGTCAGATCAAAAGGCCCCAGGTGCTGAGTAGAGGCTGGGGCTGCTGCCAGGACCACAGACATCCAGGACCCTGTGAGGCAGCATAGCTGGACAGCTGAGCCCTGCCCCAGCACTCCTGGCCCAGCCTTTCTCTGGATGGCAGAGCTAGTGATCCTTGGGGACTCATTGTGTCCTTGGTTAGGTGACCCCCAGGGTGGGCTGCAGTCAGCAAGAGAGGCTTTTCCAGGTGCAGAGTGAGCCTAAGAATCCCTGAGCCTCACATACAACTCAGCCCACATCCACCTACTCCGTGTGCTCCCTGCGTCTTCCAGAGTCTGATCAGTAAGATGCTGGTGCCATCTACTGGGTGCTTCAAGCCAGAGGAGCTGAGCCCAGAAGCCTTGGTTTGCTCAGCGTGGAGGAAGGCACACCAGTGCTCAGAACCTCACACATGAGGCGGGTACCGCAGTTGGTTGCAGAACCTTCACCATGCCCATCCAGATGCTTCTCCCGAGCTGCCTGGCTACTAGGAGCTGACCCTAATGCCACAGATGCCCACCTGGTGCAGATGCCCTGAAGAGCAAAAGCAGAATGCAAGGAAACACGTGATTGCCCACCGGCCCTGGGCTTGGGCCCTTGCACAGCTGCACAGGGGAGCTCAGAGAGAGACCTGGAGGCCTGCTAGGGGCACCTAGGCTGGGGGGGAGGTGCGACCTGGCTCCTGCCTGTTAGGATGGGTCAGTGTGTGTCTTCCTGGGGTCAGGGCGGGGTGCAGCTTCCCTGCCCATAGAGTGCTTCCCGCACCTTCATTCATCCTGAATCTCACTCAGCACGAAGCTGTCAGTCACACTTGCCCTGGCTTCCTCTAGGCAGCTGCCAGGCCAACGACACTGGCCGAGGGGTGTGTCCTGCTTCTGGATTTGAGCCAAAAAGAACTGTGGAGCAGAGGTCACAGGGGTCTGAGGGGAGGAGTAGGGGTGAACGGTGAACTCAGTGCCAGCGTTTACTTTCCGGTGAAATAAAGAGAAGGCTGGTACATTCACATGATGAGTGTTTGCCCAGAGAAACCAGCGTGTCACACCAGCAGTGTCTGCTTTCTCCTTTGTTCCTGGGGGTTTACCACATGCCAGGGCCACTGCATTCAGCCACAGGATAGAGGACACACTTGCCCCAGAGGCCCAGGCCCAGCCTCGCTCACCTCTGCATTTTCCCTTTCTGTGGACACACTGTGGGCTTCCTCAAGCCTTGGCTGGAACTTGGGGCCAGCAGCACAGCCCTACCTGAAAGAGGGGCATCAGGAGACATATCTGAGGTTCCTGCCCCTGCCTGGCTGGAGACTTCCAGAAAGCCCACACCTGATGCTGACAGCCTCCCTGAATCTTCCTGGGTGGATGAGGGTCCAAGGAAGCTCTCTCCCTCGCTTGCCATCCTAGGCCAGCTGAACTGGGTCAGCTGAGCCCCTGGTGGGCAGAGAAGCGCTGCAGAGAAAAGCAGGCTGAGGACCAGAGAGCAGCTCTGTGGCCTAAATCCTCCCTGGCTGAAAGGGCCAGCCAGTCCCAGAGACATCCCTGACAACTGAGGGCCACAGAGCTCACCAGACTTGGCAGTTTGGGAAGGAAACTACTTCACGAGCTGCCAGTCAAAGGCAAGAGAGGCCCCTCACCCACCAGCTATCCTGTAGTGGTCGTCAGTGTCACTACCTCCCTGCTTCAGAGGCCGTGGCACCAACATGCCCAGACAGCTGCATGACTGGCACTTACACCACCCCTTAGATGTCCAAGGCTTTTACAGGCATCCCCTCCAGGCCACAGTGACCCTCACCAAAGCATTGTTCACATCACCACGTTCAGTCTCAGTCAAGGTGACAGGAGCTTCCCGTCCCTTAAGGCCTGTTTAAGGGACTTTGACACATCTGGGGAGATGACAAACTCACACAGGAAGGACCCACGGCATGTGAAGGGAATCTGACAGTGGAAGGACCATCCCTCCAGGGTGAACTGAGCCCAGGACTCTGCCCTAAGTTCCCAAGACATGGTCTCTGATGAGGTCAGCACCTTCAGCTCTCCTTTGGGGAGTAGGACACTGAGGATCAGACAGGGTAAGGGATTTGTCCAGAGCGACACAGCTGGTGCTTGCTCATGCTCAGGCCCTGAGTTTCCCCCAAACCCCCACCTTGAGGAACCTGGGGATTCTGCAGTGTGAGCAGGGGTCATGGGCCAAGGTAGCCTGAGGAGGTAATATCTTCAGAACCAGAGGGTGTCTAGGACCATCGGGCCTCCACCAGCCTCTTTTCACTGATCCTGAGCTTCTTGTCTACACCAGGAGGTGGCCTGGTGTTACAGGCTCCCTGTCCTCAGGTTCCTTCCTGACATGGGGTCATCCTTCCTCTGCATTTACTGAATACGTGTGTGTTGCAGTTCATGGAACAGCAGCCAGCAGCCAGGAAATGAAGCAATGGAGCAATCAGCAGGTTGAGCCAAGGGATCTGGGGCAGCACCTTCTGCCCCTGGAAGGTCCAGCTGCTGTGGGTCCAGGGACCCCAGGCTGAACCCACAAACATACCTGGGTGAGCACTGTGGCTTCTACTTTCCTGTATGCAGGATGGAGCACAGCACAGGGGCTCCACACAGGTGAAGATGGTGCCAGGTCCCACCTGGACTATGTCAGAAGGTAGGAGCATATGGTACAGACACTTTCTGGGTGCACAGGGCCCTCTGGGCTTGTGCAAACATGATGGTCTCCATGATCTCCTCCAACTCTGACAGTCTTGTCTGTGTTGAAACTTCTCCAAAGAGGATAGTTTTAATTGATTTAGATAGTTATAAGCTACATGGGACTTGGCACAGAGAGGAGGGTCAAGTCCCAAGAGTGATGTCACCTGGCACATACATAGTGGAAAGTAGCCAGCAGCCACTCCTTGGGCCTTGATGGCTAAAGACACCAGAGTTTGGTGTGAGTGCTGTGGGTGCATCTGAAGCATAGGAGCCTGTAACTTTCTTAGCCACCCGCAAGACTTTCTGGGTATTGGCACAGAGGATCCCTCCTCTGAGTCAGAGCTGGGGTCTTCCTACAGGCTGCGGAGTAGCACAGGAGGAAGGGAAAGAGAAAGCACTCTCAGATTCAAATTTTCTATTCAAAACAAAGGTTGCTCAAGAAGAAAGAAGGGGTAAATGGATATCTCTGGGAACCCGTAATGAGATAGGGAATTTAAACCTGTATAGACCACATGTTTGAATCTGGCTCACTAGGTATGAGGACGAAAAGCACTATCACCTGACAGCTGCTTGTCAGTGGGGACTATGAAATGAGTATAGTCTCTTTAGTGCCCAGAGGGACAGGTGCCTCCGGTTGAACCCCCTCTCTCAAGCAGCACCTCTGTTGACAGAATCAGTCCAAGGGCCCGGGTCCACTACGGCCATTCTAGTTAATGGCTCACTAACTCATTCTTTTCTTCTTCATATGTTAGTAAGTAACCACCCAGAGCAAAGACCTGCTCTCGAGGGCACCAAGATGAGCAATTTCATGCACCTTTGCCAGGGGCAGCAGGTGGTGCACATCAAATTGGGCCTATTCTGGAAACCTGGGGCACACTAGCATTCCTTCTGTAAAGTGAGGCCAGCTGCAGTTCTGGAAACTAGGCAGATCTGTGCACCTGGTGGGTTCACAAATCTAATGATGCATTTGCTTTGGCTGCTGGAAAGGGTGGCCTTATGGCTTCATCTCCATCAATCTCGACCACCAAGAAGGCATCTTCATTGAGCATAATGGTGTGAAGTGTCAATTTGGCTTTATCAACACTAGTGGGAAGTGGTAGCCCTGCCATGTGGTGTGGTTTCCATGTTGGCGAGTTCTTTGATAGACAGCTATCTCGCCTGCCACTGGCACAGGCCGGCTACTCTAAAGACAACGTGTGGGCCACGTTCTAGCTGCTTCTGACAGGGCTTGGTCTACAGGCCTGGGGTAGCTCAGGCACCTGTAGCCTGTGGTTCTGGGAGAATGGCCTGAAGACTAAAGAGCCGTGGGTGGGACCCAGCCCAGCTATGCAGAAGCATCAGCCTGAGAGAGCAGAACTGCAGCCAACGCTAGAGGAGTCTGAGGTGCAGATGCCTTGAGAGCAGCTTGTGTACCAGGACTTGCTGCCCCATGCGACCCATGCAGCAGACGCTGTTTCTGAGCACTGGACCCAACACTCCTCCTGCCCCCATCAGAGACTAACTTGAACAACCACGCTCTGTCTTATAGAGACAGGGCCACAGTTCCCTGCTCCGGGGGCACTTGTTTGTTCTTGCTGAAACAAAAACAATTCAGCAGAAAGCTCTGGACATCATTGTCTCAGGAATCAGTGATCCACTGCAGTTACTGGACTCTGTGTTTGATGCACTGACTGGTCTGCACCAGCTTTGCCCGTCCCTCCCTCCCCTTGTCTCCTATCTTTCAAGTCCTGCTTTCTCTGGCAAAGCACATCAGCTCTGCACACCTGAAGGCTGCGGGGAGCTGGGGTGAAGGCCAGGTGAGTCCACAGGGCCAGGCACCAACTCCCAAGGAAGGAAGACACTGCTTTCTTCCCATGCCCTACTGGCCCCCACACCAGGAACTGAGCATGGCTGGCCCTTTGATCTCCAGCACTCTTGAGGGCCATTTGTGATCAGGAGGAGGTGGAGCAGCCCCATGAGTGCCTTAGGCTCCACTTAACCCTCAGCTCTTGGGGGCCAGGGTGTGAGCAGGGGGATCACCAACCTTCCCAGAAGACATGGTAGGCCTCAGCATCCATCTGAAGAAGTTTCTCACTCTCCCAATCTGGTTTTGGACCAGTCATAGGCTCCAAAGAACAGAGACCTGCTGGGGTCTATGAGGGAAAGGACCTCAAAGACTGTTGGAACGATCCAGCCCTCCTCCTTCAGGCAGGGCCAAGGTTAGTCCAGCCCCAACCTCAGGATGCCAGACTGGTTGGGAGGTGCGCTTCCTCGACCCCTTCGTGTCACAGTGTGGGTTTCTGCCTGTTGCTGTCTGCCGAGCAGGGCTATGGGACAGCATGTGTGGTGGGACTCACAGGACCCTCTGGGTGGCAGAACTCCTAGGGCGGTCTGACAGGAGGTGAAGTAAGGCAGACAGCTATCTGGGCCTGGGGGACGAAGTCTACAGGACTTGGAGCAAGGGGGGGTCAGTTTGCTCACCCCTCCTGGGTGAGGAGGCCCTGGGCTCTTCCTGCCCTTGAGCCATTTCCCCAGGGACCCCAGGTCCATACTGCAGAGCTTCAACTCCAGGAGCAGGACCCTCTTCAGGAGGAGGTGTAGTCCTTCTCCCAGGCTGGCTGGGGGTCAGTAGACAATGCCTGGGAGAGTCACATCTGCCCTTCCTGCAGCCAACCTGTCTGGCCAGGGCCATTGGTCACTGTGAGTTTACCCTTCAACTAGAGAGAGCCTGCATGCCCAGGTGGCAAGGGAAGGCAGCCCTTTCCCTCCGGGAGCCATTCTTGCAGAGCCAGTCTCTGCTCTCCTGCCTTCCTCACAAGAGACCCTTGCCCAGCAGGTCCTGGGCCCATGGCTGTCCCAGGCTCAGGCTATTCTTCCCTCTCCATCAGTCTTCCACTGTTGCTGGCCCCAGTGCTGCCATTCTTGCCAAGCGGTGAGGGAGCTCTGACCCTGCACCAGGTCTGACTCTGGGAGCTTCAGCAGGAGACAGGAGGCGAGTGAGGATGCCCTGTGGTATGAAACTGCCTCACCTGGGTACAGGTGGTGCTTGCTGCGCTGCCACCTCTGCTGGACTCTCCACTGTGTAGTGCTGGTTGCACTTAGCAGATGATCAATAATTGCCTATTATTGCTGCTTACTACTAGCATTTTTATGTCACTCATTTGGCATGTGAAATTCATGACAAGGCCAGTGCTTGTCTGTGTCCTGCACATTTCACAAGCTTTCAGCTGTGGGAGAGCCGATGGAGGCTCAGGCCTTGGTTTGGGCAGTAGCTAGGAGGAGAGGTGACCTCAAGGATGCCCAGCTATGGCTCTGTCAGGGGTGCTGTGCAGCTTCTGCATTCAGAGCTAAAACCAACCCAACAGATACAGGGGTTCATGGAAAAATGTGACTGCATGTCATACATGAATGTGCAAGCATGTGGGGGCTGCACACACCTGTGTTCATACCATGCACATGTGTGGATATGCACATGCCTTACACATGTGTGCAAGCATGTGCATGTGTGGTTGTGCCCATGCACTTGTGCAGTGTTTTGTGTGTGCATGTTGCAAGCATGTCACGCATGAGGGTGTATGGGTGTATGCAAACATGCATGTGTGTATGACATGTGCATGTATCTGTGAATGATAGGTACACGTGAGTGTTAGCAGGAGTGTGAGTCACACATGTGTGTGCACATGAGTGCGTGCATGAGCAACTCAGGCCAGGCAGTGTGGGTCTAGGGCAGGCACTGCCATGCACCAGGGTGCAGGCGTAGCTCCAGGCCATCTCTGCCCTTCGCTGCTATGTAAGTCACTGGTGGCTTTGCAGTGTGCTAGTGGAACACCTGTGGGCTTTGGTGAACTTTCTTTGCATGTGTTTTTCTAAATCTTTTTCTCAGCACAAATGTGGCGAGCCTGCTCAGGAGCTGGTAATATTCCTTCTTCGTCCCAGGGCTGGTCACAGGTGTGCACCTGTAGAGCACTTCTCTGGGCAGGGTGCTGGCTGCTTGCATGTAACACCATGACACGTGTATTCACAAGATGCACAGTTAAAGTATCCAGGAAGACAAAACCCAGAGTTACCCTATTTTAAGAGTAAGACTTCCCCTTAGGAAGTCTGTCTGTTTCAGATCTGTATCATGGATTCAGTCTAAATTCTCTTATGTCATTAAGTTGCTTTATTATTTATTTAGAAAGCTATCATCAAAATTCTGTGAAATATGTAAATAGGCCCTAGTTAGACTTATGCAGAATGTCTGAGAACTTCTCCACCATCCAAAAAGTCAGTGCCTCTGATGTCCATAGGTCCATAATCTTGCCACCTGGGTGGACACCTTGCTTGTCCTCGGTGCTTCCCTGCCAGGTGGTCACCTGTCTGACCCAGCATTTTAAACTGATATTTGCCCCCCTGGCTTCAATTCTTTGTGTGAGGTCTCTGCTCTGGATACCGCATCCTTGAATGCTGGAGGTCATGTTGCTCTCATTTTATTCCACAGGGTGTGGCAAGAGATGTCTGCTACCCAGGATTTCTGCAGATAGCATCCACGAGCTATTTCTCTACTGCGCAGGATTTCTCCAGGTAGGTCAGCATGCACCAGCCCCTCCTCTTCTGTGAAGGTTTTCTTCAGGTAAACATGCACCTGCACAGAAGAAGGGCTCATACATGTGTACCTGGAGAAAACATGCACAGTACAGCATGCACAGACACTGAAGATATAAGGAGGGTGCTCCCAGCCTGGAGGTCCTTACGGTGTGAGGAGGGCATAGCAGGAGGCTCTTCTCAGGGACCTAGAGGCCTTGAGGGTGTGAGGATTGTGTAGAATGAGACTGCTCTCAAGGGCCTGGAGGGCACAGGAGGAGGCTTCTCTCCAGAGCCCTGTTCCTGGGCCACCCCACACAAGCACATCGTGCGCTGGTGTGACACTGGCTATCCCTGCTCATATGCATCAACCTTTGGTCCAGTCTCTTGGAATTGAATGGCAAATTCTGCAAGAATTCAGTGCCTGTTTTTTCTAGAAAGGTCCTCAGTCCAAGGCATGCAGAACATCAGTGCCAGAAGGCTGCCAACTGACTGTTAGGAAATGGAACTGTCATTCTGATTTCTGTGAACACGGAGCAGCTGCTCTGAGATGCCAAAGTCAGGCACAGCTGTACGCCCGGCTCTTCTTCACCACTCCAGCCTCCATCCTGAGGTTCCTGAGTGCTGATCCTCCCTCAGGGGATGAGGAAGGTTCACAAGGCTGTGAGTTGGATGGCAGGTGAGCAGGGTTGGTGGGGGCTTCAAGAGGCTGACCAGCAAGGATTCTGCCTTACTTGACTCCACACCTGAGATGGGGCAGGAGAGAGCATCCCCACTTCTACAGGAGGCCACTGAGTGGCTGTGGGATGTGCAGGATCTGGCGTCAGCCTCTGCTGATGACAGATCAGCTGCTCTAGGGGGGCAGTTGTAAGGGGTTCTAAGCTGAAGGTGTCAAGCTCCAGTGCCCAGAGGAGATGAACACAGGTCCCTCAAAACCTACCTGGGAAATAGGTGCAACCTCTGTTGGTCCCTGTGCTTTTTTTGGGGGGGGGGTACTGAGGATTGAACCCAAGGGTGCTTAACTGAGCCATGTCCACAACCCCTTTTTTATTCTATTTTGAGACAGGATCTTGATAAGTTGCTCAGGATCTCACTAAATTGCTTAGGTTGGCTTTGAAGTTGCACCCCTCCTACCTCAGCCTCCCCAGGCACTAGGATTAAGGTGTGGCTGCAACCCCAGGACTTGTCCCTGTATTTCACTGATGGTTTGATGACTGCCTGAGTATAATTTACATCAATTCCTTGTCAGTGGATAAATATGATATGGCTAGAGAGCCTCAGGATAGGAGCAGACTATTAGGACATCAGAGGACCATAGGAGAGTAGAGGACCACAGGACAGCAGAGGACTACAGGACAGCAGGAGACTTCAGGACATCAGGAGGCCCCAAGACTACAGAAGACCCCAGGAAAGCAGAGATTCTCAGGATAGTAAGAGACTGCAGGACATCAGGAGACCCCAGGACAGTGTCATAAATAGGAAGGCTGATGGTCCATTTTCAGAATATAGTCTTTAGATTCACTTAAGAAGCCATCTTAGGTTGGGAAACATATCAAAATAATCCACTTTTAAACTCCTAATCCGATACACCATTATACTCATAGCTCTTTTCTGTACTGGCCCCAATTTTATATTAGCCAATCATGCAGATTGCTTGTTTAATTGCATGCCCAGTATTTCCAACAATTTGATGCCCGCACACGGCACGATAAGTTGCCAAGGGGTTGCGAGGCTCCCTCTCCTAAGAGGAGACACACATCCTACTGCCCCTTGCAATGGCCTCAGACAGGTGAGTGAGCAACGATTCCTGGAGCCAAACATAAATTCAGAACTGGAGATGAGTCAGCAATGCAGAGGAAAAAAGGCCCTGCACAGACCAGGAAACTTTGTGTATGAACCAAGAGTAGAAAAATCTCAGGGTTTGAGAGATTAATACTTCTGTGGTAGTCAGGGCGTCCAAAGTTGTGTGAGGGTGCCTGAGATGTCTTGCACACAAACTGAGTACACAAATTCCCAATTCACAGTGCTGGTAGCCTAGGAGAGGAGCTGGCTGGGAACAGAGGAAGCAGCTAGGGGAGGGACGTAAGGAACCTCCATTCAAGAGTTAAACTATAAGCTACAACTCTTGGGACTCAGGAACACAAGACCATAATTTGGCAGCAGGAACATGATGGGAAATAAAAGTTCTCCTCTAGAGAAAGAGGATGTTAAGAGAAGGGGGAAATCAGAAAAAAATCCTTAGATAGCCCTCTGAACTACATGTTAAAAATTTAGAAAGATAGTCCTAGGAAGGAAAGAAAAAAATGACAGTTTTAAATCCAAGCCCCTGACTATAGAACCTGAAAGTCTATTACTCTTGTAGTCTGAAATTCTGCTAAGTTCCTCCCTCATGCTAGATTAATGGAGGGGATCTGTCTGCATTCTGCCTTGGGGCAGTGCAGGTATTGACCTAAAATGCTGGCACTAAATCTGTAAAATGTGTGGTGCACCCAGGAACATTGGGAATGCCCTAATTCCTGCAGCTTCCCTCTTCTCTATAGGTGGGCATGAGGAAGTAAAATGGAAAGATGACCATTTCATTTTTTTTTAACTTCTGCATTTTTTGAGCTCATCCTTTTTATAGTGAAATTCACCTTTGATCATATTTTTTTCAGTCTTGGGTTTTTTCTAACTATATAAGTTTTTTTTTTACCTCTGCCCTTCCTGCTGTATTTACTCTCAGATTCAGACAGTAAAAAAGGAAAAATAAAGAACATGCAAGATCCCTGGAACACTGTCCAAAGACCACACATATGAATGATTGCAATAGACAGGGGAGAAGAGCTACAAGGCATACAAAACTTATTTAGCAACATAATAGCAGAAAAATTCCCAAAGCATGTCTTGGGAAAGATATGGACTTCCAGGTAAGAGGCATTTAGAAATCCAAATAGAAAAGAACCTCTCCATGATATTCTGTAGTTAAATTGCCAAAAATACAGAATAAAGAAAGAATATTTAAGACTATAAAGAAATTACCAAGTCACATATAAAGGGAAAACCACTGGAATAACAGCAGATTTCTGAGAAGAAACTCTAAAGACCAGCAGCACGTGCAAGATGTATTTCAAGTCATGAAAGAAAGTTACTGCCGGCTTAGGTTGCTATACCCAGCAAGGTCATCTTTGAAATTTAGAATAAAGACTTTCCATGATAAGCGTGATTGATGACCACTCAACCAGCATTACAGAAGGTACTTAAGAGATCCAGAAGACGGGCTGGAGCGGTGGCTCAGCGGTTTCGGTGCTTGACTGGCAGGTACGAGGACCCGGGTTCAAACCCCAGCATCACATACACAACTAAGTGTTGGAGCAACTAAGGCCATGTGAAAAACTAAATAAAGTTGTTTCTCTCTCTAAAAAAAAAAAAATCCAGAAGAACAATAACCACAATCGTGAGACTGCAGAAAAAAACTAACAGATAGGCAAATGAGAATTAGGAAAGAATACAACATTATAAATACATAAAACCATCAAACCTCTGAGATGAAGAAGAGAAGAAATGAACATAGTACATCCAAACAACAAGAGCAATGAAATGACTGAAGCAACAATTCACCTTTTAATAATAATGCTGAATGTAAATGGTTTTAATTCTCCAAGCAGAAAATGCAGATTAGCTGATTGGATTAAAAACAAGGTCCAACAATAGGAAGACTGCAGGAAATTCACCTCACTGGTAAAGACAGACACAGTTTGAAATAAAAGGATGAAAATGGAGAAGTCTTATTCATCTGAACAAAGATTTGGAGCCAAAAATCAGTCAGTGGAGAAAAAGAAGGTAATCTCATATTGATAAAGGAAACAATTCATTGATAAGACATAACAATTATAGATACATGTGCACCAAATGTCAAAGCTCCCAATTTTATAAAATAAATGCTACTGGACATAAAGGAGAGATAGGCCCAAGACAGCAATAGTGGGACTTTAATACCTCAGCAATAGAGAGACCATACAGACAAAAATCAACAAAAAGACATAACAGCAAAATTGCATTTAGATCAGGTGTACTTAACAGATTGCAGAACACACATTCTTTTCATTAGCTCATAGAACTTTTTCCAAAATAGATCATGTATTAGGATACAAAGCAAGTCTTAACAAATTTTTAAAAGTTTAAATGATTGTTGGCATCTTATCAGATCATAATGGAAGAAAACTACAAATAAAAAGAGAAAATACAGAAATTAAAAGCACACACAGGTTGAATAATATACTCTTGAAATAGAAATATAAAATTCCTAGAATCAACAACAAAAGCAGTACTAAGAGAAAGTTTATAGTTATGAATATCTACATTTAAAAAAACAAAGATATAAATAAAATTGATTCTCTCTCTCTCTCATTGTCGCTTTCTCTCTCTCCCTAAAAAAGAAAAAAAAAGATATTTCAAGTAAGTACCTTAATAAAGTATCTTGATATCTTAGAAAATAAGAACAAAATAAACCCCAAATCAGTAGAAGGAAAGAAATCATAAAGATCAGCGTTAAAAAAAAAAAATCCAGACTAAAAAAACAACACAAAGAGCCAGTGAAATAAAGAGTTGATTTTTTTAAAGGTTAAAACAAAATCTACAAATTCTTAGTCAAATTAACAAGAAGTTGTAGGGGAGGCCTTGAGATGAAGGCGCCCACATGGACTTGAGAGAGGTAAGCTGTTGCCACTAAGAAAACTGGCAAAAGAAGTGGGTGAAAAGTCCACTGTGCAGCTGCTCAATCAGACTGTATGTGGCAAATTCTCTCTGGGAGGCACCTAGCATACTTCCTGGAGATAAATGCCCTATGGTTAAAGATAGGAAACTAGAAGCAGCCTGTATTGATATTTGTTAAGAATAAGTTACTTGTCTTTTAATTTCCTCTTTACTGAATTCTTTGTATTAAGTATCTTTAGAAGACCTTGAATAACTTCTTGCTTTCTCATGCTTACCCTATAAAAGAACATGAGAAATAAAGCTCAGGACCTTGGAGCTGGACTCCCTGGGCCCTGGGCCTTGCTTTTCTTTGTCATTTCTTCAGTTGTCACTTTTCCCTAGGTCCCTGATACTAGAGATCAATAAAGAGAAAGCGAGGACACAAATAAATAAAATTGGAGATGAAAAAGGGGATATTGCAACAGATGACACTGAACTTCATAAAACCATTAAGGAATGTTTTAAAAACCTATTTACCAATAAATTGGAGGATTTAGAAGAAATGGACAAATCTCTGTACACGTGCTCTCTTCCAAAGTTGAACTGTGATAATACAAAGAACCTAAATAGATCAATAGCAAGGAATGAGACTAAGGCCATAATGAAAAGTCTCCCAACAAGAAAAACCCCAAACCATAACGATTCACTGCTAAATTTTACCAGTCTATTAAAGAAGTACACCAATGCTTCTCAAAATATTTCATAAAATAGGGTAGGAACCCTTGCAGACTCATTCTACAAAGCCAGTATTACCCTGCTCCCAAAGCCTCATAGAGGCACAACCAAAAAGAAGAACAGTAGACCAATATCCTTGATGAAAACGGATGCAAAAATCCTTAATAAAAAACTCACAAATTGAATTCAACAGCATGATGAAAAGAAAATACCTGATGATCAAGTTGGTTTTATTCTGGGGGATGCAAGGATGTTTCAACATATGAAAATCAATAAAGATAATACAGCACATAAATAGAACCAAAGATAAAAATCACCTGGTCATCTTAATAGGTGCAGAAAAAAGCCTTTGATAAAATTCAATACTCCATCTTGAAAGCCCTAACTACATTAGGAGAATCACACCTCAATGTGATGGAGGCTATACACGGCAAACCCAAACCCAACATCTTACTGGTTGAGGAAAGACTGAACACTTTCCCTCTGGAACCTGGAGTGGGGTAAGGGCATCCACTCTTACCACTCTTATTCAATGCAGTACTCAAACTTCTGACCATAGCAATCAAGCAAGGGGAAGAAGTGAAAGTGCCACCAACAGGAAAGGAGCAGTCAAGTCAACTGCTTGTGGACAATGATCCTATACTTTTGGAAGACCCTAGGGATGCCATGAAAAGCTGTTAGGACTTACAAACAGATTCACCAAATTAGCAGGATACAAAATCAACATTCAAAAATCAGTGCTTTTTGTACATCAACAATGAACTCACTGAGAAAGAAGTCAGGGAAACAATCCATTCACATAGCTTTAAAAATAAATAAGCAAAATACCAATGAATAAAATCAACCTCTACAATGAAGTCCAAAAGGCTGAAGAAATTGAAGGAGACAGCAGGACATGGAAGACCCACCCCGTTCATGGAGAACTGATATCAAAACACTACTCAAAGCAGTCTACCGATGCAGTGTGATCCCCACCAAGACACCAATGACACCCTGCACAGAACTCTAAGAAACAATCCTAAAATTCATGTGAGAGCACAGGAGACCCTATGTGGCTAAAGCAATCCTGAGCAGAAACAGCAATGCTGGAGGCATCCCAGCCCCTGATTCCCCTAAAGAGCCACAGTGACAAGAGCAGCATGGCATGCAGACTAAGGAAGAGCAGGCCCAGCAAACCAAGTGCATGTGGTCATCTGATTCTCAACAAAGGTGACAAAGACACACCTTGGAGAAGATGTCCTCCAAGAGATGGTCCAGGTATCCACTTACAGACAACAGAGTGAAAAGACCCACCAGCTACTCATCTGACTGAGGATCGGGGTCCAGAATAGACAAGGGACTGGCCAAGCACAGTGGTACATGCCTGCAATCCCAGTGATTCTAAAGACTGAGGCAGAAGGACTGCAAGTTCAAGTCCAGGCTGGGCAACTTAGGAGGACCTGCCTCAAAATAAAAAATACAAAAAGCTGGTGGAAGCTCAGAGTGGAGGGCCCCTGGGTTCAATTCCTGGCACAAAACCAACAACAATAAAAAAACAAACTCAGAAAACATAATGACAAAAGAACAAGTAATCCCATCAGTAAATAGGCAAATGGAGACTCCCAACACCTTTAGCAGTGACAAGAATGGAAATCAAAGCTGCATTAAGATTCCATGTCACCTCAATCAGAATGGCTAATATTTAAAACACAGAGCAAAGCAAAAAATAAATGCTGGTGAGGACGTGGGAGGAAGGCAAGGCTTCCACACTACTG
Source organism: Aplodontia rufa (assembly GCA_004027875.1). Taxonomy (NCBI): domain Eukaryota; kingdom Metazoa; phylum Chordata; class Mammalia; order Rodentia; family Aplodontiidae; genus Aplodontia; species Aplodontia rufa. Next base: position 67,845 of record PVKS010004658.1, read on the forward strand.
GTGGGGTGGAAACAGCAGTAGAACAGGCACCCCACCCTGGGAACACAGCAGAAGGAATGGAGTCGGCCACGTTTGTGGTGGCACTACTTGCTCACAGCCAGGTGCCTGTCAACAGGTGAGAGGTCATGGCATTCATGCACAGTGGTCTTACTGAGCCATCGAGAAGACAGCGTCTGTCATGTGTAAGACAACAGATGAAACTCAAGGACATCATGTTAAGTGATGCAGGGAGACCAGCAGCATATGTGCTCTTATATGTGGAATTTTAAAAAAAGATGTCAGTGGAAGAGGGGCTCATAGGGAAGGCCAGGAGGCTGGGGGAGCAGTGCAGTGGGCAGCCACCACCTAAGTGGCTCAAACGTCTTGCAACTGATGTGCATTAATAATAATCACATGTAGAAACAGACGGGAGCCAGTTGACCAGCCAGGAGCCCGTGGCAGCTCACAAAAGGTATCAGGATGTGGAGGAGGGTGCAGGACAGCAGGGAGACTTGTGCAGGCTTCCTTGCAGCAAGGGGAAGGCATGGTGCCACATGTGTGTGGACCGTGTGGACTGGGTGCTATGTACATGCAGAGGCTGCAAGCCTGCAGCACAGGGTCCTTTTGTGCTCACCATCTGAAGGGCCAGTGTGAGCGAGGCTCAGGTGTGTGGCACCCCTACTTCACAGTTGCCTGTTGGCTGGCTGGGCAGATGCCTGGAGTCCAGCTCACATTAACAACTGGTCAGACACAGGAGGCTACAGGACAGAACTGTGAGGAAAAGCAGTGTCCACTCACGTAGGCTGCAGGGAAGGTCAGCTGTTGGGTGGTGCTACAGGGGCGAGGCTTGTTCCAAGGCAGCTGGAGTGTAGCAGACACATAGCCTTGGAAGCAGGGTGGGAAGGTGGGGATGTGCAGGCCCAAGCTGCTGGGGGCTGGTTCTGATCTGTACCAGGAGGAAGGGACCTGGGCGGGCAGGTGTGCAGAGGCGGCTGCCTCCCAGGCCCCTGGGACGTGTGCACATATCCCCACTGTGCACATATCCCCAGCGTGCACCCAGTTGCCTGTTTTCCAGTCCCCAGCTGCACGCTGGATCCATTCACAGTAGCAGCACAATTTCTCCATGTGTGTTTGCCTGAAGATACAGAGAAGCAGCTGTTTCATTTAGTTCATAAATTCAAAAATAATGGAAATCAGTCAAACTGGAATATCTATCTCTGGGGACAAAGCTGAAAACTGGATGAGCAGTCAGCACTGACTTCCCAGCACCACCCTGGAGGGTGGCCTTGGTCCAGTCTCCAAAGAGCAGGCTACTGCCCCAGCCTGGTGTCCAATCTGAGCCCTGTTTTCCAGCCCAGGCAATCTGCGTGCTTGAGATCACACATGCCTGCCCAGACCCTGGCTCATTTTGGTCTGACTCCCTCCAGGTTACAGATGCTCCACAAAACACTTTGACTCCACTGTGGTTTCTTTTCAGATTAAGAGTGAGTCATGGGGCCTGTGAGGACATTCAGAAAATCCATGCCCAGCTTTGGAATAAGAGTCAGATGGTAGGAGGAGGACAGTGTGCAGATGCGGCAACCACTTTAGGGACAGCGCACTGGACCACATCCACACCAGCAGGGAGGACAGGTAAGTTCCCTGTCGACAGAGCAAGGGCAGTGCTGTGGCCGGGGCAGAGGGATCTCTAGTGGGCTCTTTCCAGGAGCTTCTGCTGCTGAGCCTGCGTGTGCTCAGTGTGACTGCAGAGGCAACCGGCAGGATGGCACTGACCGCAGAGGAGCAGCAAGTAGGGCCCTGAGAGCACGCTCCTGAGCCACCAGCCCTGTCCTCAGAAGCAAGGCTTCCAGAAGCACTGGGCTGCCAGGGCCACAACAGAGATGCTGGTGCCTCCATCACTCCTCACTGTGTCCCAGCCGCCCAGGCCAGTCAAGGGGCAGATACAGTGGTCACCACCAGTGCCCTCATGGCATCTTCAGTGTGGCTGGGGTGCATTTCAAGGCGGCAATGTGGGCTGGCTGATTGAGGGTGACATTGGAAAGGCCACAGCGTCTGCCCTGAACTCTTGACCTGGATGCTGATGTTCCTCACATACTTGGCTAAGTCTTCAGTTGCTGGCCTGGGCAGCATCCCCCAGTGCTGAGGGTGACTGAGGTCCCAACCGCAGCTCACTGGACAGGCACCTGTTCAACACCCCAACCTCGTTCCTTGGCCCACAGGGCTCTGCTGAGGCCACAGTCGATCCAGGATATGATGTGTGCTCTCCGTGCCTACTGCGTCCATGTGCACACAGGTGGGGCACCACAGGGCTCAGAGACAGCCCTGTGAGCACTGAGACCACTCTGGACAACACGCAGCCACCACCCACCCAGGTCTCTTGCTGGCTCACCCCAGGCCCTGGAGGCTCAGAGGCACAGGGCCCTCCTTGCTGGCCAAGGTGGTCAGCCAACGCTTCTTGGGTTTGCTGAGGGGTTGGGATGCCCATGTGGACAGGGCCTTAAAATGAAGGACAGCAGGTGCCCAGTGCTCCCAGCTGCTTCTCACCCAGCTCAGTGTCCTGGGGTTGGGAATGGGAACTCCTCCAATGCCCTGTTGGGTTTTCCTGGCTTCTTGGGCCCCTGCAGAATGGCCACAGCACAGGCCCTTCATACATCCTGTAGCACTGCTGGGGGTTCTGGGGACCAGGCTAGCCAGGTTTGTTCCTCAGATTCCCTGCCAGCACCATCCAGCCTGAGAGGGGGACGCTCCTGGGAGTTGGGGCCTAGGGGTGCAAGCGAGGAGCCACCAACCTGTGTGGCAGTGTCTGCTTCACTCAGGGGGCCAAGCACACCCCTACAAGTGGGGAGCAGGAACATCTGTGTCACACCTGTGTGTTGGATGTGCTGTAAGACACCTGTGTGCACAGGTGAATGAGAAGGGTGAGCCAGCTAACAGACTGCACATGTTTCAGGTGCCTGTGCCCAGGTGTGCACTCCTTCCAGCCGGTCATGGCGATGGCTCGGTGAGCAGCCACACGTGTGTCCTCTCGCATGAGCATGGCTCCTTCAGCAAGGTGAACCCACAGAAGCAGAACTGGTACGCCAAATGTTGTGCTCCTTTCTCTGTCCATGTGTGCTGGGTGCAGTCTGCTTCCCATCCAGGCCCGGCCAGCTATGGTGCCAGGTGGCCTTCCGCGTGGCTGAGTGGGCTGAATGCCAGTCCTTGGCTGAGCCTGTGCTGAGTCCCTGGGCTCTGGAACCTATTCCTTCCTCCTCTTGATCTGTCGGTGTCTCTTGCTGGTGTGATTTTTGGGGATCCAGCTCCTGGGGTAAGCTGAGCTCTATCTGTGAGGCATCACCTTCCACGTTGTGACTTCCAGGTTTCCTGTCACTCTTGAGCATCTTCTCTTGCAGCACACTCTGCTCTTTTCTCCGCCCCTTATTAGTTTCTGGATTTGAATCTTTGTCTTGGTGCAGGTCAGAGCTGCTGTGTAGCTCACCCTGGAGATGACCTCCTTCCTTCAGAGGCCACCTCCCGGGGTCTCCTCTGTGTTTCATAGCAGTTCGTGGGCCAGCACGCAGGGTAAACAACTTCACAGCAGGCTCCCGTCTGTGCTTGCTCTGCCTCAGGTGGCCCTGTCCACTCTTGTTTCTTTCTTCACAGATTTGGCCCAAGTGGTCAAAAAACATGAACATTTCGCTGGGGTTCACCAGACCCATGGCCCAGGTGCCAGTCTGTGTGTCCCCTGAGGTCTGCGGGGTTTTCAGGCCAGGGGTCTTGCACACACCTTCCCGCCACCTCTCCAGGGCCCCTCTTCCTAGGCCCTGTGGTGTCTTCTCCTGCCTTCTTCCTAGAATAGGGACCACTGCCTCTGTTTGCAGCTTCCAGGCCATGCGGTGCTCTGAGGGCTTGGGGTACAGTCCAGCTGCTCCCCCAGGGTCATTCAGCCTTAGGACAAATGAGAGGTGACCTCCATTTTCCATTCTTCCCCTCGTTCCTCCACCTAGCCTAACTGCATGACCAGCGCCTCCCTAGAGTGTGGAACACGACGGTGAGCCCGTCCCCTTTCTCCTCTTCCCCACTAGGGTGTTCGTCAGGGAACGGTGAGCTTCTCCTCACGTTTTCAGAGACTAGACGCTTCACCCACGTCTGTCAGCACCAGGGAAGAGGAGGACAGATTTGATGGCTTATGTCAGTGCTGTCCTGGGGCCACTCCCACTCCCTCCGCTTCACATGCAGGCCCTTCACATGCTCCAGGGCACGCTTCACAAAGGTGATATTTAGGATTTTCACATTGCTATTGAGATATGAGAATGGCTGGTGGCTTTCTTCTTACTGATCTCTGATGGCAGTGTAATATTGACTTAATCAAGAAATTTAGAAGTTTCCTCCTAAGTTGGGAGAGCTGACAATGGTCAGAATCAATAAGGGAACTGCACAGCTGAAAATCAACATTGTCCACTCTCCATCCAGGCCACGAGGGAGACAGGTTCATGGAAATCTGTTGAACTCAAAGTATAAATGAGGGACTGGAGCGGAGGCTCAGTGGTAGAGCACTTGGCTGGCATGTGCAAGGACCTGGGTTCAAATCCCATCTCCACATATGCAACTAAGTGTCAGAAAAACAAAAACCAAATGAAAAAGTAATAAAATTTATTCTCACTTAAAAGGATAAATGAGGCAGGAAAGAGTTTCAGATTTAATTGCAGCTGTGATAATAAAGTCTAAGGTAGGAGACTGGTACAAATTCAAGTCCTGCCGCACATGGAAACCCAGGCGTGGCATGTCACTCCACCTCTGCCTGCACCCAGTGGGAGACAGCAGAGCTGGGCCATGGTCCTGGTCCAGCATGCCTGAGGCCAGGTTCAGCCGCTGTCCCAGCACAGTGGCCTGGGCCTCCCATCCTCAGGGTGCAAACACTTCCCTGTGCTATGGCGACCTCTAGGAGTCTGCAGGGGCAGAGCCACGCGGAGGCAAAGCACAGAGCAGCTCCCCATGGCTGTCACACTGCGAGGGCAGAAGTTCCACATCGACTGCAGGTACTGGAATCCCAGGTCTCAAGACAGAAATGTGAACAAATGTTCAGTCCCTGTGCCCAGGTCTTGGTACCATGCAGGGTCTGGACAGCCAGGAGGCAGTGCGTGCACCCCCCACCTTCTTCCACATCAGCTCAGCAGCTGCAGCAGCACAGCCCTCCACTCCACCAGCGTCAATAGCAGGAGCCTATTTGCTCCCCAGACCCAGCTCCAGACAGCACATGACGGACAGGTCCCCCAGCAGGGGCCGGGTGGGCTCAGGGGGCAAGGCTCTGTGCTCACTCCAGGCTGCGACCTTGGAAAGGCCCCCCTGGAGCCAGGCCCCTGCCACTGCCTCATCACCTGCTCCTGCCCGCCTACCATAAAAGTGGCCCAGGAGAAGCCCCCACTCCCCGCAGCCCTGATCCCGCCTGCCCCTACAAGCACCGCCCCCTTGCCCCTCCTGCGAGGAGGGAGACCCCAGAAGCCCACCCCCACCTGCCCCTGATGCCGCAGAGGGAGACCCTGGAGAAGACCCCACACACATCTGGAGCCCTCCTGCTGCCAAGGAGGGAGACCCTGGAAAGACCCGAGCCTTGACCCCACCTGCCCCTGCTGCCCAGGAGGGAGACCCTGGAGAAGCCCCTCCCCCAACCCTGGCCCCCTGCCCTTCCAAGCCCACTCCCCCACTGTCTGGACCCTACCTGCCCCTGCTGCCAAGGAGGGAGACTCCTCTAAACCTGGACCTGCCCGCCCCTCAAGCCCCGCCCCACCTGCCCCCAGCCCCATTCCAGAGCACAGATAAAAGTGAAACCTGAGCAGCAAATGCTTGTAGAGCAGCCGCCAATCAAGGGCCTTGTCTCCATGGTAACCGGCACACTTCAGAGCTCCGCGAACAGATGGCCAGTGAGCAACAGGCGGCATATGTTCCCGTGAGCCTGACGCGGGCACAGATGGAGGGTGGGCGGGAGGTGGCCTGGGACATAACCTGACATTTCCTTCTCTCCCCTCCCCTCGGGCGCATTGTTGGAGAGCACAGAGATTAGCAGGGCCTGAATAGCGCGGGAGGCTGCTGGGGCACACATTACTAACACCCCAGTGCAGTTTTAGTCCTGCTCAACCAGAGTGCGCCATGAACAGCAGCCAGGAGCCGCCCAGGGCCCTCATTAGCAGCCTTGCCGCCTCAGGAGTCTGCTGGGCAGGCCTTGGGTTCCAGGCTTTTTACAGTAGAAACCAAATTTCCATTGGTGGGACCAAGGGAGATCCCTGGGGTGCAGTAGGTAGGGACTGGGTGCTGGCAGGGAAAGGCCCCAAGTGGGGAGAAGCACACTGATCTGACCCTGTGGGCATGGCTCCAGGGCCTCGGACATGGTCTGTGTTTGACTGTCCCTGGAGGTGGTGATACCTGAGTGGAGAATCACTGTCCCCCATGGTCTTGGGGGTACTGCTCAGGGGCCTGGGTGACAGCATCAGTAATTGAAGGCATGATTCCAGAGCTGGTTGGCTGGCATGCTCTGAGAAGGTCTAGGCCAGAGGTTACTGTGTCTGACCAAGCCGGGGAGGTTTGGGCTCCAGGAAAGGTGGCACATGCCTGCCCTGGGCTCTTTTCTGCAGTGTCCCTGGGCCCTCTCTGTCTCTGGTCTCTGTTTTGAGGCCCAGTTGTGCCTTTGATTGGACTGTGCCTAATTCGCAGGCTTATGGAAACCCAATGCCAGCACCACCTGGCCCCCTGGGACCTGAGGCAATCCTCCTTGGCTCCAATTCCACGGGTGTCTGCACCAGATTTCTACTCAGGCTGGATGCATCCCATCTTTTTTTTTTTTTTTTTTTTTTTTTTTTTTTTTTAAAGAAAGAGGGACAGTGAGAGAGAGAGAGAAAGAGAGAAACAACTTTATTTAGTTTTTCACATGGCCTTAGTTGCTCCAACACTCAGTTGTGTACGTGGTGCTGGGGTTTGAACCCAGGTCCTCAAGCTTACAAGGCAAGCTCCGAAACCGCTGAGCCACCGCTCCAGCCCCGATGCATCCCATCTTGATCAGGGCTCTGCCCTTGGGCCTGGAGATACCTTCTGAATTCTGCCTCTTGATGAAATGCAGTAGAGAGCCACCTGCAAGTCTGAACTCTCTCAGGAGAGGCCACGGAGGAGCCACTCGGTAGCCCTCTGCTCCATAATGAATAGGGACACTCACTGCCTAGCAGAGCAGATGCCAGCTCCTGGAGCTGGGGCAGAGCCGGCATCCGCATGAGCGCACCTGCCAGTCCATCAGCTCTGACAGACAGGACTGCTTACGGTGTCCAGGAGACGGATGCCTGGAGAGCCTGGCGCTTCCTCTCACCTCCTCTCTGTCTCTGGGTTGCCACATGGTTGGGTTTTCTCCCCAGGTGTGCTTGTGCAGAAGTTTCTGTCCCCTGTCATCACCCTCCAGAGGGTCCCTGGTACTGGGGCCACAGCTCCCTGACCACAAGAAGCATCCATAAGCAGCTGGGACAGTGCTGTATAGGCTGCATTTCTATGGAAACACACAGGAATATTTCCAAGGAGATACCACCCCTGTGTGAACTGCACCTTCCAGGTTCCGATGCCCAGAAATGAGCCATGGTTTAGGGGGAGTCAGCAGTTCTAAAAGCTATGCTAAAAGAGAAATTCAGCACCCCAGGGTGCAGCTGAGAAAGCTCGGCATAGTAACACAGAGCAGGCGGCCCAGAGCCTGGCAAAACCCAAGGCTGATTCTTTGAAGAGATTGGCAAGATTGACAAACTCCAAAATGAGGCAGGGCAAACAGAGACCCCAAGTTTCCAGTGTCAGGAATATGGAGGGCCATGGCAGAGGCTTTGGCCTCCAGGACGATGCTCAGAATAGTGGTTGTGGGGAGCTAGAGCCGGTGCAGGGGACATTGGAGGGAAGTGATCGTGAAAAGGTCTTCTGGCTTGCCTAGACAGAGGTGCCCTTTCATGCCCAGGGGCTGGTTCATATATGCCACCAGAATGCCAGGGACCGTGGCAGGCACAACAGAATGACCACTGGAAGGAGCCTGTGGCCAGCTCCCCTATCCCTTCCTGAGGCTTACCTTGGATGGCCAGCCCTACCCTCCATGCCTCCAGCCTGCAGGGAAAGAGGGTAGAGAAGGGCACAGCTGGGAGCACAGTGTGTATAGCTTGCAGGCTGCCTCTGTGCTGTCCACCCCAGCTGGGACAAAGGGTGCTTCCATCTAACCTGGAACTGAACAAGGCCATGAAGTTGAGGGGAGCATTGGGATCATGATGCTAGATGAGGGAGGGGCCCCTCCTGCCACTAGATTGGAGAATGATGTTGTCACACCATGAGAGGGGAGTGAGGTATACCTGGCACCAATGGGCTGAGGGGATGTGAGGATGTCACATTCCTGGGGTGAGGGGAGTGAATTGTCCCTGGCTCCAGGCTAAGGGGACATGACATTGTCAAATTCATGGTGTAAGGGGAGTGAGGTGTCCCTGGGCTCCACTGAGCTGAGGGGACATGAGGATGTCACATCATGGTGTGAGAGGAGAATAACAGTAGGTTCCACACTGTGACAGGTTAATGTGGTCAGTGGGGCCCTGGACTATGGTGAGCATTCCTGCACCTGAGCAGCCCTCTCCTTGAGAGGACCATGGTCCTGGAGTCTCTGAAGTTGGACTCAGGCAGCTGCAACAGTTTTGCTCTGGTGGTTGCCGGCTGAAGCCCACGAGTGGTCATGTGGCAGCTGGCCTGGTGATGCAGTCTTGGCTTTCTGTGTGTGTTGGCCATCAGCTGCACCGGTGACAGCCTCACCTGATCCACCATGCTCTTGCTGCCCTTTTCTGACCTGAGAAGCCTCACCTGCCACAGCGCTGTCTGTAGTCCTTCCATCTCTCCCACTGCACTGCCTGCCTGGACCTTCGACCCAGAGCTTCTAGAAGCTCCTAGGGCATGATTAGGCCACAGGAGGAGATGCTTAGTTTAAAGTCAGCCCTATTCATTTCAATCCTGAAATGTGAAGAAATATCAAAAGAGTCACCCACAGTCCATGCCCCAAAGCACACAGTAAGGTGACTGGGAACCCCTCGCACGCTGGACCGAATGGATGTGCAGAGTGGGGAGCTCCTGCCAAGCCTCCTGTCAGCAGGTGCTGCTCTGCCCCAGCTCTGGCTGTGTGTACTGTGGGTCTCTGAGGACCAGGGGGCCTGCTCCCTCTTGCATTTGGGAGAGAAGGGGGTCCCACTCGTCAGGTCTGTCCTGAGTCTGAGGCAGGATGTGAGTTTGCTAGAGGGGCAAAGTTGGAGGTGTCACCTCACCTGCAGAGGGGCCTCACTGACTCTCAGGCTCCTCTGGCACCCTGAGCTCCTGCAGCCCATTGACTGAACAAGATTCTTCCTGTGGCTGCTGTAGCAGGACTCTTCCTAGTGGCTTAAAGCAACATAGGATTATTCTCATAGTTCAGGTCAGGAGTCCACACTGGAAAGATTAGGGCAGGATCATTCCTCGTTGTCCCAGCTTCTGGGGGCCGCAGTGTTCCTTGGCTTGTGACTGCAGGACTCCCACCTCTGCTTGTGAGGGTCCATGTGACTACTGAAGTGCTGGGCAGATGACCCTGGTGACCTCACCTCAGGGTGCCTTACCCCAAGCTGATGGAGAGCTGAGCCCTCCACTTGGAGTTGTGGGTTCAACAGCCCAGCCCATATGTGCCATGGCCCCAGCCCAGCTCTGAGCTGTAGTGGTGATATACATGTCTAAGACAGGCCTGTGTGACAACCTTGGCAAGGACAAGGGAATACCACCACCACCAAGCAAGGCCCAGGACAACAAGGAGCAGGGACCATGGCCCCTGTCTCCACACCCTGGCCTTGCCCTCTACAGGGGCACCAGTCAGCAACAGCAGCTCCCCTGGGAGGGAGGGCCATGTCCTCTGCAGCTGGCAAGGGTGCTGGAGGTGGGGGTGGAGGGCTGAGCATGCAAAGCTGGCCTGCGTTGCCACACAGTGGGCACCTGCAGCACACGGTGGGGTCCCTGGATGGCTCCCAGTAGCTAGAACACTGCCTTGTTCCTGGGCTCAGCTGCTGGGGTCGAGGCAGCTGCGTCCCCAGCTGTGGGTGGAGGGCTGTCAGCACTGGACAGTCACACACCGCTGTCTCACTGGAGCCTCTGTGCAGGCGGTGGTGTGACCAGTTTTCTCAGACTTCACAGAAAGGGTGGGTGGCGCCGAGGCATGATGAGCTGCTTTCTTCTGCCTTCTGCCTGCAGCTCTGACAGGGAGAGCACGTGGAGGTGCCCACCTGGCACCCTTCACTGTGTGCATCTGGGGAGTTCCTTATCACTTAACAAATGATGAGCATTGCTTCAGAGGCATGTGGCTCCCACTATCCCAGGGGCCCTCAGGAGAGGCAAGGCACAGGCAGGGACTTGAGGCCGGATCCTTCTGTCCAGTGGAGAAGACACACCCTGCCTGGACTCCACTTGCAGGTAGCCAACAGGCTGGAGGGCTCCTCACCTCTTCCCTTGTTACAGGACAGCTTAGTAAAGGTGGAAGATGCCAGATCTTCCCTGCTGATGCTGCAAATATTGATTATTTAATACTCTTTTGCTGCCTGGGGCTCAGAACTCCCTTATCTATCTACTTCTCTTGGGTGCTGGCATTTTCAGTAGCACCACTGGCACACACCAAGTGCTCCACAAACACTGGCTGAACAAAGGCCTCATTTGCTCACATATGAGACCCGTCCCTAGAGGCCACTGTGCGCCCCTTCCCTGCCTGTCCTAATCAACGCTGCCAACTCTCAGCTGCACCCCACGGCTTCAGGTCCAAAGTGTTCTGCGCAAGGTTCTGGAGTAACAGGGCTGGTCTAGAAGCAGCTGGTGGCCCAGCACCAGGACAAAAGCCACTCAGCACATGCAACGGGTGGACAGTGACATCCAGGGAGGGCATGGCCACCTTGGGGACCCAGAGCAAGGTGCAGCTTGGGGACAGCATCATAGGCCCACCCATCCAGGGGCTCTGGAGCTGGGGCACTTCCTGGCTCTCTTTGCCCATACCAGGCAGCTGTGGGGTCCTTGAGGCTCAGGGAGTGCCTGAGTCCCAGCCCTGCATTCCTCTGGGTCCCCAGAAGTTGCAGAGGAGGAAGGCTTGGGGCCTTTGTTCTCCTGGGACCTTGGGACATCAGCATAGTGCTGCATAGCCACAGAGCACAGGCCAGGGAGCTGTGACCTTGGTGCTCCCTTGGTGCTCGATGGTGCTGTGGGGGACAGCAGCCCTGGTCCAGGTGGCTTCCTATTCCACCCCTGCGTTCCTGTGCTTCCACAGGTGACCCTCCACAGCCTTCAGCACAGCTGATAGCCCAGCCCAGTTGGGAGACTGCATGTGCCCTCCCTGCATGGTAGCCACAACCTGGCCACTCTGGGAGCCTGGTGTGGCTGGGGTCCTGTGATGACATGAGACTGGCTGAAATGCACAGTTGCAGCTGAGGCCAGGCAGCCTGGAAGAGGTGCACAGCCTGATGGCAGGGTTGGAGAGACTCTGTCTGGGCTACCTCTCCTCTGCCCATCCACCTGGTGACCTTCAGGGTGAGGATTCCTGGGTTTAAATTCTTGTGTCAGCCTGTTGGCTAGAGGGGAAGAGCAGCACCCTGTTGGCCTGGGCACTCTGGAAGAACCTCAGCACAGGGTTCACGCCAAGACAGTGATTGGTCCAGGGGGCAGGGGAGGCAGGGGTTTGGGCCCCATCTCCTGCTGCTGGGCACAGTGCTTGGCTGGAGGCGAGGGCCTGGAGGTGGAAGGGCAGGTGGCACATGCGTCAGTGGGCACTGGGACAGCTGGTTTCCTAATGGTCTCAGGTCCCAGGGCAAGGCGAAGGGCACAGAGAGGTACCCACCCATCCTGAAAGCTCCCAGCCAGCAGCCCCACTGCCTCCCGCTGGACCCACCACCAGCTCTGTGCAGAGTGGGGCCCTGAGGATGTCCTGAGTTGAGGAGGAGATGGCCACAAGCATCCTGAGTGAGCTGCAGCTCCGCCAACCCCTGACACCAAGCAGAGAGTCACACAGTGCCTGGAGCACCAAGCTGCACTGCAGCTGGTATTTCTTGATCGCAAAAACACATTCTCATTCTTTTTTGTTGATTTGTTTTAAACACTTACTAGATTTCAAAAAAAAGAGCTGTTCATTTGCCAATATTAACTCTCGTGAGCCTGACTTGAGTAAGAGTTGAGCCCAGCTTCCTCTCCAGGAGTAGAGTGCTTTCCTCTCCTTTGTATAGGAAAGAACTCACATGGTTCTGAGAGGAGAGCCATGGAGGCTTCTCCAGCCCCTCCCTTCCGCCTGCTGCCTGCTGGGGTGTGCTTCTGTGCAGTCGCTGCTTGGCTCCCTTCAACCATACCTTCTGAGGATGCTGGCCCTCCACCCTGCAGCTGCAGCCTAGAGCCCTAATCCTCAGGAGGCACTGCTGGTGGGTGTGAAGACAACTGCACTGTGAAGGCCCAGGCTGCCAGACTCCAAGGGCTCCTCCTTCCTCCCTAACCCAGTGGGCTGCCCCATGGCCAGAAAAACCCTAGTGGAGTGAATTCTCCAAAGAAAGAGGGTCAACTGCACTAGGGACCGCTAGTGAGCCAGAAGCCTCAGAGGCATGAGCTCTTCTGCACAGATGCTCGGAGTAGGCTCTGGCTAGAGCCCTGCATTCAAGTGCCTCACTCAGCAGTGTTGCATCCACCAAAGGTCTATGATTTGGAACTAGGGCAGCTCTAACCCAGCACAACCATGAGACAGAGGCGATGAAGACAGGAACAGAAACCACTGGAGGTCACCTTCTGAACAAACAGCTGACACTTGTCCCACTGATCTCTGTGGCCTTCATGGGGCCCCACAGGGCTGCTTGTTCTGTCTCTCTCTGCAGTCCTGTGCTGCTGCCCCTCGGGGCCACCTTCAGCAGGTGCCCAGTGGGCTCAAGACTGGGGCTGGGTCTGTTCTGGGACACAGTCTGAGGTGCAGCATGCACCAAGGCATACTGACTCCCTCATCACACTGCTGGACCCCAGCTGTGACTCTCACCAGCCTGCCGACTCCCCAAAGGCTCCCCACAGCCACAGACTTCTTTCTGAACTTGGCCCTCAGGAGTGTGCTCAGGCAATGTGGTGGCCACAATCTGGCCCCCTCTGGAGTGGCACCAGCCATCAGAGGCAGCACCAGGACCCATGGGTTGAAGGTACGTGCTGAATGTCCCCTCAGGTGCGGTCAGGGGCTTCACCTGTGCCTCTGATTCCCACAGCCCCCGCTTGGACATAGTAGATTTGGAGCAGCTCCCAGGACTCAGAAGCACTGCATGTGATGTCCTGCTTTATCCTAAGGGATAAAGAGATGAGGGAGTTCCCAGGGTGACATCTGGAAGGTCCTGCACAAGGAGCTTTGGCCGTAGGAGCTGGGGTGTACCTCTCCCAGCTGGTCCCCTTGCCTTTGGGAGACCTCAACAAGCAAAGGACTGGTAAGATCAATGTCACAGCAATCACGTCCCATTCCCCATGGCTGGGTGTGGCTGACAGCATGGGTATCCCTCAGGCTTTTTCTCCTTTGGGTGCAGAAGCTGTCTGCAGAGGCTCCAGGAGCCAACACAGAAGGCAAACACTGAGCCAGGGACTAAAGTGAAAGACATCCTGGCACAAGGGCCAGCTGTGTTTGTGCTTTTCCGACATGAGGCCATCAGATTCTCACAACGGGTGACCTCTGTCTTTCCTCGTTTTCCTGCAGAACAGAACCAGCTTGCACAGCAAGGCCATCCTGCCGTCGCTTGGCTTCCTCAGCGGTGCATGAACAAAGTCAGCAGCCAGGCCTGGGGAGCAGGGGGCCCAATGAGGATGGAAGCACCGGGTGTCTGGGTGGGAGGGTTGCACAGCTCACAGTCTGAGTAAAGCCTCTTCTCAGGCTAAGCTTCCCGCAGACTCACAGGCAGCTGAGGATTTTAGTGAAAACAGCGTTTCTTTATAGTTTGCCTTCATTTCATTTCTATGATTTAGACTGAGAGTCACATTGAGACAGTATAAGCATGAGGAATCTGATCCGCCTTGGCCCACAAGGCAGCATGTAGTCGACACCAACTCCTCCCTGAGGCCAGCTCGTGATCAGCACCCTGGGCATCCTGAACTGAAGAAGACCTGTGCTGGAGAGATAGGACACAGGTAGATGGGCCACGCCCCATGCAGGGTTCACAGGATGTCACCATCATCTAGTGGGCTGGCTCAGTTTCCCAAGGCCCTTCTTAGCTCTCAATTAGCAAAGGATTAGATCCTATTTTCTCACCTCTCCTATTGGGTGAAGACCACAGCCTGCAGTCTGGATCAGCACAGCCACATAAGGGGGCTGAACACCCCACTAATGCATGTCCTTTGCACCCAGCAGAACCAAGCAACAGAACCGAGGGCCTCGCACACTCCCACCCACCCTGCATGCACCACCAGCACTGTCTTGCTAAATCCCAGGAGCAAGAGGATAACAAACCCTACACTTCTCTGGAGTAATGGCAAAATGGCACTTCAAGACAACTTGAATACAAAGACAAAGCCTTGGCACCCCACCGTAGAGGTGCTAATAATGTGCATGAATCCATCAACTTTCCCAAGATGCACAGGGTCAGGTTGGAGCAGTTTCCTATCTGGAGTACTTGTGAGCCCACGTTACATCCCTGTGACCAGAGACCTGATGGGAACAGCTTTGAGGGTGGAGACTGGTTTTGCTCATGGTTTCAGAGGCTGTGCATGGTCACCTGGCTCCAGGGCAGAAAGCAGTAGTGAAGGAAAGCTGCTCAGCATATGGCAGCCGGGAAGCTGGGAGCGAGGCAGCGAGAGGGAGGCCCCACCTGCTGGTGGCCCATCCACTAGGTAAGGTCAGAGCCCTCCTGGGTCAATCACTGCCACAAATCCCCTCTTCTGAACTTTGCTGCATGGGGGGCCATACTTCCAGCACATGGCCTCTGAGACTTGCAGGTCCACCCATAACCAGTGCGGAATGGTTGATAAGCCTGTGGCCCCAGGAGAGCAGCATGGAGCTCACTTCTGTGCTCTTCTAAAAAGGCAGCCCCCAAGCTCTTCATGCACCTTCAAACGAACATGGAATGTAGCCTACCACTTACAAAAGGAGGGCAGTGACACCACAGGCCTGTGCTCACCTGAGGGAGCCTCACAGGGGTGGCTCCAACCACAGCCCCTACTTCAGCTTTGCACTGGACTCCTTGCCCTCAGAGCAGCCACCAGTTGGGAGCACTGTGAGCCTGTGATGCCTTCCTTGGAGCCCAGAGCCTGCACTGGGCGAGGTCCAGGAGAAGGAGCAGGGTGAGCTCACTCTGTGCTCAGGGTCCAAGCTGAGGCCACGCCCCTTTGGCCATGAAGAGCTGCCCAGACCCTGCAAGGCTGGCCACCCAGGACATAGCCATGTGTGCACAAGTGCCAGCTCAGGCCACTTGCTGGGCACAGGACCCCATGCCAACCTCTTGCGGGTGATGTCCTGAGAAGGAGGCCTGGGTGTGAGCTGGGACCCCTGTGTGTGAAGCAGGTGCACAGCTATAGTCCATGGACATGGGGAAGAAGATGCCAAGAGGCTGCTACAGGCTTCCCACTTGATCCACCTGACTGTCCTGGGATGAAGGAGGCTCCCCTTGGCCCTGGGCTATGGTGCCCTGACTGAAGTGCAGCTGCTGCCCTCCTGCAGGCCTCCTAGTTGTTTGGGCATAAGTTCACAATTTTTGAACTTCTGCTTGGCCTGGTGAGGACCCCAGAGGCCATGTGCTGTCATTCTGTGCTCTGGCACCTCATGACATTGGAAGACTCATCCCTTCCTCTGGAAGTGCCCTGAGGTTCCATGCTCTGATGTTCTGACCCTTGGAAGTTCTGTCTGGACTCACCGTACTATGCTGGGGTGTCTCCTGGGGTCTCGCAGAGCCCTTGGGCAGCTGGGTGGCTCTGGGGATGGGCAGGTGCTGGCACAGAGCTGACACTCCCTCCTGGGGGAGGTGACACTCTCCTCACAGAAGAGTGAGGTGCCACTGACAGCTGCAGGTGACTGGACTTCTGTATGAAAGAAAGAAAGAAAATGTGGATACATGGGCAGCTAGGGAGAGCACTCGTAAGGCAACTGTGCCCCACAGCCTCTCACCATGGTATTTGTTGAGTTGAACAAAGACATAAAGAAAAACTCAAGGAACTTTCAAAGGACAAAGAGTTTCTATCCGATCAACTCTAAAGCATGAAGGGGCATGGCTTTAATCCTAAAGAGTATTCTGGGAATAGGCATACAATCTGTAAAGCTGTTTTCGGGAACCTAAAAGGTCAAGTGAGATACCTGTCTAAGGTATGTGGGCTCTGGATGACCTGCAGGCATTTAGGGTGCATCTGGTGCCCTGGAGGTGTGACTGCTTGCAGGCATGCCACCTCCTGGTCTCCCACATTGTGTTCCACCAGGCTGCTGTCAGACCACCCCAATGCCTCAAACCATGTCTCCAACATGAGGACCAAAGAACATGGGTGTCCTAATGTGGCCAAATGGCACATAGCCAAGCCAAAGGAAGCCCAGGTCTCCTGGCTCCAGAGCCAGCAGCGGCCACCATTAGTCCCAGCCACCTCCATTCTGCTCCCTCCCATGTCCATCCAGGCTTGTGTCGCCAGCTCTGTGCCCAGCACACAGAAGCCAGACGTGCAAGGGGCTTCCCCGTTACCTCCCAGCTTCACCATTACCTGGGGGACTCATATTGCGTCCAGGAGAGACAAAGGATTCTCCTGACTCTGTGGAGCTGGCGGATCTAGGGCAGGGCTTCCCAGTCATGAGAGATTCTAAAACAAGGGCCAAAGCAAACTTCAAAAGAGAGGTTTAAAAAATCTGGTGTTGCTAAAGGGAGAAGGGAAGACAGGGCAGTATCTAAAGGGGGTCCTGAGATGCAGGAGGAAGTGTCAGCCAACCTAGAGGATGCTATAGAAGAGAGCCATTCTGAGCACCCAGAGTCCGCAGCAGCAGCTCAGACAGTGATCAGAGGGATGGAGGAGACAGTTGAGATTTCCCAGAGTAGACCCAAAGACTGCAATCCCTGGATTCCCACACAGGGTCCAGCCCCTGAGACAAGTGGCAGAGCAGGGAAGGCAGAGGGGGATGCCATAAAAAGCACCAGAAAAGCTCCTAGATGCAACAGGGAGGACTCAGCTTTCTGCTGCCCTCCACCAGGCCCAGGTACGCTGAGAAGGGATGGGGCCAGGACTCCATGGCACCTCACCCTGTTCTCTAGGGTCCTCATGAACCCTCTGATCAGGAATTTGGATGACACAGGTGCAGGGCCTATAGAAGTGTCTCTCTGTTCTTTGGGTCCTGGCTAATCTTAAAGGGCAAAATATTGGCAACTTTTCCTTGGCATTTTTATTTCTCTAACTTTAATCTCCAAGTTTTGGGTTTAAACACCCAGCAGGACAATTTCACTAATTTTTGAAGTAGAAGAACTGGGTTTTAGTTTTAATGTATACAGTTTTATAGTTACCCCTTTTATTTAATTAGGGTCAGTAAGAGTACTAGAAAATAGCATTATATTTCATCTGTCCTATAGGTGATGGCTTAACTCAGATTTTTCTGTTATAAGTAGTACTTCTGTAAAACAAACAGCCAACAGTTATAAACTGTATTTACTCATTAAAGAGAGAGGGACAGTGAAAGGAGAGAAGGAGAGAATCAATTCCACTTAGTTTTTCATGTGGCCTTCGCTGCTCCGACACTCTGCTGTGTACATGGTGCTAGGGCTTTTACCCGAGTTCCTGCACATGCCAGGCAAGTGCCACAACTACTGAGCCACGGCTCCAGCCCCAGTTAATAAACTTTTAAAAGGAAAATAGAAAATGAAATTAATAAGACCAAATAGCTTTGAACCAGGAAACATAATTTCTATAACATGAATAGGGTTTTGGTGCCTGTTTTGCCTCCATAAAGATCTGTAAATCTATCAGCTCAGTCATATGTGACCCTTTACAAATTTTACTTTTTAAAAATACTTGCTTACAATCTATGTATCTTTAATAGTTAATTTTGTATTATATTTCTTGGTTATTTTGAGATCACAGAAATCTTATTTTAAAAAATCTATTCTTTGAATGTGACTTTAAATTAGCTCAAGTTTAACCTAGTTTGGAATCATCCTAACATGGAGTAGGGTGAGAGAAAGAGACTTATCTCATTTCTTTTTCTTTCTTTCCTTTTTTTTTTTCCCCAGGGCTGAAGACCAAACTCAGGGCCTTGCACCTGCTAGGCAAGTGCTCTGCCACTGAGCTAAATCCCCAACCCCCATGGTGGGAGCTCTTGACAAATAACACAGTATTTTAACCTATACAAGTTTCTACCTGTTCAACTTTCAAGCAAATCAGACTCTCCTTATTATAGGTTATAATGGGGTATCTGATCACAAAACATTAAATGACATAAATAGATCCCCAACCAAATTTGTTGTTTCTATACAAATATGAAAAGAGATTATCACTGTAGACAACTTTAGTTTGGAATTACTAACTTGGTAAAGTGCTCTTTTAAGTTTTACACCTCAAAAGATTTTTATACTTGGAGGGCATGAACATGCCTAATATACAAAGTCAGTAATACCATCACTATTATACTGATGTCCTTATTTTAACGAAGTTTAACCTTTGAAGAAAAATTTAGAATCCATGGTGGTAACAATAATTACATGTCTGCATTTGCTCCCAAAACTCAAAGATTGGCCTTAAATCTCTTATACATTCAGGAAACAGGATTAATGATACAATGTGTAAAAGAGAACACCTGGGGCTGGAGCAGCTGCTCACCTGGGTTTGAACCCCAGCACCAAGTACACAACAAAGTGTCCACAAAAGAGTGTCTGAGCAATGAAAGCCACATAAAAAACTAAATAAAATTCATTCTTTCTTTCTCTCACTGTCCCTCTCTCTCCAAAAAAAAAAAAAAAAAAAAAAAAAGCACCTATTGGTTACCTTGCTAGTAAAAATACATGAATTTTCATTTTACATACTTCTACATAACACTTAAACAAGACTCAAACATTTCTTAGATGTTAATCTGTATCAATTTGCATACTCAACAATGTTGCTATAACCTAAAAAAGCTTTTTTAAATTTTTAAATATTTTTGGAGAAAGAATCAGCTAGTTAATTTTTCATGTGGTTTTCATTGCTCTGACATTTAGTTGTGTATGTGGTGCTGGGGTTCAAACCTGGGTCCTCAGGTATGCCAGGCAAGCATGATACCACTGAGCCACCACTCCAGCTCCAACAACAGCTTTTTTTTTTCTTAACCAGTTATAAAATAATTATTTAAAAGACTCTTATGACAGGTACAAACCCTAGTCTCCTTGAGACTTAGTTTCCCTAAGTAATAAACCTCACAAACCCTAATCCCTTTGAGACTTAGCTTCTCTAATAAAACCTCACAGATATAAAAATATTATCTTGATAGATAAGAGCAGATGAATGTTTTAAGGAGCCTTTGTTTTTTTTAAATGTAGAGAATTAACATATTAAAGGTTAACCCTAAGGGGGGAAAAATCTATTGAATAACTGACTGACTACTGATTAAAATCAACAGAAATTTTTGAGATTAATCCCATTTATGCTAAATCTGGAACTTAAGCAATTAACTTCCTTTTTCTCCTGGGTGCCAGGAACAAGGCAGAGCTTTAAATATATTGTCACCTAGAAAAATGTTTGGGTTAGTAATTTCAAAAGCATCTTTATTATTATCTGTTTAACCAATCTAAATAGAATTTTTTTTCAATTTTGGTGCCATGTGAAATTACATATATAGACAAAACACATACATAAACATACAATACACAGAATACATAAAACTTATCAGGAAATAAAGATTAACCATGCAAGATCAAAGTGGATTCACCACAAAGACCATGAACTAAAAAGCAAAACAAAACAAAACAAAAAACAGAAGTAAAAAACAACAACAAAAAAGTTGACATGGCCGTAATTATGCTAGTATAGGAGCCCTGGAACGTCTTTATCAGATCAGAGCGCACTTTCAGATCATATCAGTTCAGATATTTAAAGAACGTGCAGGCTCTTGAAATCTCAAGGAAAAAGCTCTCAAGGTAAGAAGACTTGTATATATGGGATCTTTTCATTTTCCTTCCTTTTGCTCAACTGGAGAGAAGAAAAACCGCAGGAAGTAGGGCGTCTCCTCTGTTCCAGGGTCCATAGCCTCCCTTGTGGAGCTCATCCCTGCACCCCTGGGCAATGCCTGTATCGTCCCATGGCAGAATGGGAATCCTCTCAAATGTCCCTAGAAGACCCTGGAACCCTGTTCAACCAGCCTCTCCAGACCTCTTTCACCTCTCTTTCCTGTTATCTGGCATGAGGGAGGAGGATCTCAGAGCGTAAGAACAGAACAATCTTTCATGTCACACAGATTTAAAAGCGACGCTGTATTCCCTCTGTCTTGAATTGGTTTAGGCACTTCCTTGTGTAGCTTCTTGCACATTCCCCTTTGTCCCTTTGAGTCCTCATATTCACAGGACCATGTTTCTGGGTGGGTGTTAGCCTCACTAGAGAGAATGATTCGGCCTCCTGAACTAGGAGAGATGAGGGGTAGTTACTTTTTACATGACACAGAATTTCTACGGTCTTTTCCTGCTAGATAAGGGAGAGTACAGGAGAAAATATATCTGTAAGAATCTAATGTTAAAGCTAGCAGAACTCTATCCCGAGAACCTCTCTCCTAATGGGACAGTCTTAGAGAAGCACAGAGAGACTGCTCGGCTTATGCTCTGGGGATTAGTAGGTCATCTCTCTCCCAAAGACTTCAGTCAGATTCAGGATCCATGGTTCATTGAGTGAGGGTGCCCCCCACCGTAAGGCCAAGTCAGTCAGAAACAGAAAGATGGTTGGAGTCTGACTCTGGACATGAGACCTCCATGCAGCACCCAGGAGTCACCCCAGCCAGCTGTCTTCAGTTATCTCAAGCCTTCCTCCATGTGATGTACCAACTTTCTCCCCCAGAAAAGAAACTGAAGCCAGTTAAGACTGACATTTCCAGCACGTGGGTGAAGAGGAATCGGCCCCACCTGCCCCTCAGCCTGTCATCTGAGTCTTAAGATCGGCAGCCATGCTAGTGTTGAACTGGCTGACAGGTGCCCAGTATTGAAGACAGTTTGTCCACTGAGGAAGAGCACACAGGAGAGAAATGAGAAATCATTTGTTCTGTTTATTCACCCTTCCATAGATCCCAGGTGAACTAGGGGTATGAAATCCAGGAACACAGGGTCAGACAGAGTAAAGCAGCTGGATTTAATGTGAAAAGTTGAGCAGTTTGTGCCCTCACTGTTCTGCCAGTTGCTGCTTATATTAAAACTGACATTTTCTCCTTCCCCTCCCTAATTAAGGGGAAGTGATATTAATTATTTTCCACCCTAGGCTGAGTTTCTGTCCTTGGCTCATGGACCTGAGGGTTGAAGGGATTTAGACTTTTAGGGTTGGTTCCTGCAGGCCTTAAAACAAAAACCCAAAAACCATCTCTCAAAGTCACACATTTAGCTGGGGCATATAATGTGAGACTGTGCAAAGATCGTTTAGAAAAGGGCGTGAGGGAAGACAGGTCAAGAATGAGATAGCCCTTGAGCCAGTTAGAATTTCAGAAGCCAAAATAATCTGTCACAGATACTGACAGTTCTAGGATAGGCTCCTACATCCATCTAAAACAATAATATCTTATTATCGTTGGTTTTTCTTTCATTGTTTTCCCTTAGGATTATATTTCCAGAGGGCTGAGGAATTTTTCTGATTTTTCCCTTCACTAGCATCCTCTTTCTTTACAGTAGAATTATTTCCCATCCAGTTTACCCCACCAGGTATGGTCATGTGTTCCTGACTCCCAAGTTGTGGCTTAGAGCTTAACTCTTCAATGGAGGTTCCTTATGTCCCTCCCTCAGCTGCTTCCTCCATTTCCAGCTGGCTCACCTCCCAGGCTACCAGCACTGTGGACTGGGAGTTCATGAGCTTGCTTGTGTCCCAGACACTCACATAACCTCTGGGATGTCCCAACCAGCAAGGAAGTATTAATCTCTCAAACCCTGAGATTTTCCTACCGTTTGTCTATGCATGAAGTTTCCTGGTCTCCACAGCACTTGCTTGGGCCTTCTCCCTGCATTGCTGATCCACCTCAGATCTTGGGTCCTTTGTTAGTCTGAGGGCTCACAGCCTGCTCCCCTGCTCCAAGTCACCACAACATGGAGGTGGGATGCATCTCCTCTGAGTAAGGGGTGATCCCTGTGATTCCCCAGATGACGTATAGAGCCCCGCATTGGGCACCAAATTATTAGAAATGAAATTATTAAAAAATCCTGAGATGCCATAAGAAAATAAAAAACGTGCCCAGAAGTGGGTGACAAAGATAGGCTACTTCTGCAGAAGGGTGCATTCACAGAGCGGATCCAATGAGCAAACACACTTAGGTGGGCAGTCCACCTGCTTATATCTCCAACCTGATGCAATCCTGCCCTTCACTCTGATTGGAGGAGCTCAGGGGTACAATCTACATGATTGGCTAATAAAAATTGAGGCAGGTATAGAAAATTGCTACAGGTATAATGGACTATCTGATAAGGAGTTTAAGAATGGACTATCTCTGACCACATGGTTCCTAAGATGACTTCCTTTTATATGAGACCTTAAGACTACATTCTGAAAATGGACCATCAGACTTCCTATTTCTCACAACACACTGGCCGTGTCCTCCATTTAACATCCCTCAGGTTAAAAGGACTCCTTGCTCAGATTCCCCGTTTGGAGTTCACAATTCACCACTTCCAGCCCCGTGACATGAATTTAATCAAGACCTGGAAAGGAGACAAGCTTCAGCAGAGCTGTAAAGGACCTTACCACGCGCTTCAGATCACCAGGATGGCTATCCGAAGTGCTAAAGAAGGGGACAATTCATTATCATGCGAGATTTCTACCTCAAAGAGTTAATATATCTAAAATGGATGGCAATAGCAAAGGGCACGAGAATAAAAATGAAAATGAGACCAAAAAGTACAAAAAGAAAAAGGAGGGACTTGTGGGAAACAGAAAGTCCGGTGGCCCATTTTCAGAATACAGTATTTAGCCTTAATTGGGATGTAAGATCCAATTGCCATTTTAACTACAGTCCTGCCGTTTGCCCACCACAATTTTAAAATTAGCCAAACATGTAGATCATAACACAAAGCTCCTCCTATCCGGGCAAAGGGCAGCACTGCACTGCCTTAGGGGCAAAAATAGGAAAACACCCGCCCCCACCACCACCAAGTGCACTTGCTTGCCAGACTTTGGTAGCACACCTTTCTGCAGAAGTCTGCTTTGCTGGGGCTGGAGTGGTGGCTCAGCAGTTTCGGCGCTTGCCTGGCAAGCACGAGGACCCGGGTTCAAACCCCAGCACCACGTACACAACTGAGTGTTG